>SNQJ01S0062830.1:4048-34597 GCA_010110895.2 Picea sitchensis
TGTTTTGACTTATACAGTAAAGCAATGTATACTTAAAATACAACCAACAACTCATATCTTCACATTTCACATTAAAAAAATGACAAAGTGTTCAACATACTTTGGTTTATTGGCATATTCTAGTAGCATACTTTGGTGGATGCTTCATAAAAAGACCTATTCATTCGCAATTAAATATTTTGGTAGTGGACTTCGGTGCATATCCATGTATGTATGCTTCCCAATAAGGAGTGTTTCACTTTTATCCCCTTAAATCGCCTTCTAACATTACCTTAAAGAAGAATTGTGACCCCAAGATGAATTCTTAGCGAAAGGCATGTTTATGTCCATGATTTTACAAGGGTGCTAGAAAATTCTATCATCAATCCATGCACTTTCCTATCAACATTTTATTATTAATCTTTACGCTTTCCTATCTACATCTTCATTTTCCTATTTGAAGGGACTAGATCTGAAATTAACAATGGTATTTGTTTGTATGCCTTTGTATTAATGTTTACACTTTCCTATTTACATGTTCTTTTTATCAATTTTCCTATTTGAAGGGATTTGATCCGAAATTAACAATGTTCTTTGTTTCTATGTCTTTCTCTAAAATTGAATGTACCATAAATTTAGTTCATATGATTTCTAAGATCAATGGTCACCAATTCATTTGTAACAACTAAGAAGAGTCTCTTTAGCATGTCCCTTTCTCTATTTCTCACCTTTAGAAATATTGCTAGCATCTCCTCTATCATAAAAAAGTATGGTTACGTTTCCATTAGGAGACATGAGCTTCTTGAAGGCCTCTACAATTGACATAGAGTCTTATGGTGCACCCTTTTACCTAAAAAAGTTTCCCTCCCACAAGATATATATCAGTAATTCATTTTATCCCTTGCTCCATCCAAGTTTCCCATAGCCCTACCTCATGTCATATATTTTCTTTTGGAGACATCAAGAGAGTTGTTCACATGATCAATAAAAATAGAGTTACATATGCGTAAGACCTACACATTGAGTTCCTCAAACATGGTATTCACTCTATCAACTTACATATTCTGAATTTGTTTGATTTATTGCATTGTTTGATCAAGTTCTTCTTTCACATGGTTCCACCATATTATCCAACCCATTTTGAAATCAAGGTTTAGCTAAGATCCTACAATTACATGACCATCATGATTGGACACACTTGAATACCTGTTATCAAATTTAGTTAAGATCATGTGTTGAATGGCATAATTTTTTTTTTAAAACCACAACATTGGTCGCTTTAGCGACTAACATGTTCATCGCTAGTGTTGAAGAAAAATATCCCTGCGGATAGGTAGATCTCCTCTTGAGAGCTAGACTCTTAACTCTTAATATAGAAGACGCTTAACGTGGACACTGACTTCCTTTCAGATCTATACAAACTAATGCATGAGGAGGAAGGAGAAAAGAAGTACCTTTTACCGACGTTTATCCCTGCACGCTCTGAGTTGAGCTCCAATCTTTCGCTCCTCAAGCCCTGTAGACAAAAAATAGTACAACCACTTCCTACTCTGTTGATATTAGCTTGAAATAGATCTATCTATCATAGACAAGTTCATGTGAGATTAAACACAAACTAGAAAGAAACAGGCCAAGTGTGTCATATTAATGAGAAAAATGACAGAAGTAGCTTACAACCGTAGATGCGAATGCGACAGCTTCGTCAGGTCCCCTTTATCTAACCCTTACTCGAAATATCCACGACCTGGATGACAACAATTTCATTGATTACTCTCCTCCAGTTCACCGTGTGTTTCTTATGAGATCATAGGTTTCATGCTTGCAATTCTTCCCTCTTTCCACCATGATGGAGCCTATTTATATAGGTTTAGAGAGGCTTAACCTCTTGAGGTATCTTTAGGGTAAGTTGAGGATTTCTCTCTTTGAACCAAGGATCTTATCCTAAGATCATGATTGAACCAGGAATTCGAATGTAACTGCCTTCCAAAATTGAAAGATCCTCCCCTTATTCTCCTCAACAGATCAACTGCTACCCAGATTAGACAACGCTCCCTCAAAAGGGGCATTAGGGCGCTATAGCGCTCCCTAGTAGAATCAAGGGGGGTGCCAGCGCTCCAAATATCTATAGCACTCATTCAGAGGGGCATTTTGGTGTTATAACTCTCCCTAGCACCTTGTAGGGGAGTGCCAGCGCTCCTAAGGGTGATGTAGGGGAGCGCTCCCTTCTAAAACCTTAGTTTGAAAGCTTCTTTTAGGTGGCAAGAGATACCTGACTTCAGTTAACCATCCCCCTTCCTCCAAATCAGGTGTTTGATGTATTATAAGTGTCTCCTTAGTGTCTTCATCATGGCAGTATGCTTTGTTTGACATTTGCGACACTTGTGAACAACATGCGACACTTGCGACAGTTGTGAACAATGTGTGACACTTGCGACACTTATCAAGGTGAGTAATGTTGATGTGTAACAGATTTCCCCCCAAAGTATGAATTTAGAAGATGAGAACTGATAACTGAAATGCTTTGTAGACTTTCAAGCAAGAGTATAGATGCAGAGAACCTGAAAGAAGCTGCACACAAACATCCAACAAATATCATGACATGTTTCAAACCCAAGGCAGGCATACCTATGTTTGGGTGATCAAGACTTGCAAGATATGGACGCCACAAAATACACTGCAGATCCATAATTGTATTGATAAAAAGGGTATATCCACCGAGGATACAATGTGGATCTATACATGACCTAAACTAATCGTAGCCACGAAGAATACACAGTGGATCTACAATATGACAAAACATAGCCACGACCAATACAAAGTGGATCTATGTAACAGTATATGTGTCATTTTTTCAAGAGAAATTCCTTCGCAACCTGGGCAAAGTACATATCAAAGTGATCACTCAACCTAGGGTCTTCTTACCGATCCCGATGTAGTACGAATCTAACCATGTGAATAGATTTCTTGATGTCGAACATGGCAGAAACCACTTGATTACCGGTCAATGATGTAAACCGTTAACAAGCGCGAGGGAGATCACCATTAATGTCAATGATTCCCAAGGTACCCTAGTACATTCCAACGAATGTGAATGGATGAGCTAGAGTAGAACATCTGTGGAATCATCCGATCAGAGGTCAGTGATGTAAACCCACTGTCGGACGTGAGGAGGCCTGCCATTGAGGCATGCAGGTCCCAAAGTACTAACTGGTTTCCAAGTCTTATTCCTGGATAATGTGTTGAAGTCGATAGAAATAGGCTTGTCGAAGGAGGGCCTTGATGTATCCCCCATCAACGACATGAAACAGACATAGAGATGTAATGGGTAGATCCAATGAACATGGACTAACACAGGTTTTGAGACAAGATATTTGTGATGGCTGACTCTAGAGGTGGATACGTCCCTTGAACAGTGAGGCACGAGAGCAGAAACATGACATGGAAAAAAACTTGATGATGCACTGGATGTTGTGACTTACGTCAGGTGACCCAAAGGAGTGAAAGAAACTCAAAGGATTGGCTCAGTGCAGAGGTTCAACGGATTATAATACGTGCAAAGGACAGAGTGTCGTGTTCAAGGGAGACTCTAAGAATTACTTGGTAATGTTCTCAAGAGACTGCTTGGCTTGCTTCTTTCAAATTTTCCCCCATCCAGATAGATGAGTACCTCTTTTTGATTTAACGAACTCGAGGAGGGTAACACATTCTCGATATAACTCACCTTCGGTAAGTTCCTCTTCCTTTGTTTAACGAACCGGAAGAAGTAAGGGTTCGGTCTCGTATGGGCCTGTCGATGTTCGTTTTAGCGAGTCCAAAGATAGAAAACTCGAAGGTTTTTCATGATTATAGAGTTTGTAAAAACACTTAAAAGACAACTCTCTCAGTTCATTTTTCGTACAGTTAGTCTCACGAGGCCGAAAAAGAGATAAACTACCACTCGAAAGATGCCCTTTCGAACCTTTTAACGAGTGTGAAAGGAAGCAAGATCACTCGACGATATTTTCATATTTAGAGAGTCTGAAAAGAGTTTAAAGATGACTCCAGGGGGTTCCTTTTTCGTGTCTCCATGCGGGTCCAAAAAAGAGATAAAAGTCTACCCGGTGTGTTCTCATATTTTCGAGCTTGAAAACGAACTAAGACTATGCTCATGTATCTGACAAGGTAAACAAACGATCAGAACTACTTGGAAACCTGTAGTGTCAAAACTACAATCCAGAGGTTTAGTGAAGCCATTATATTGTCAAAGAAACCCATAAATAACCATACCTTATAAAAAATGGAAATTTATAAATAACAATACAAGAAAAATCTTCATTTACCATTTCATTTTGCATAAGGATTTGTAGCAGCGGAGATTCTCATTTTGGAGGTGGATCTTGTTCTGCTTGATACCAGAGCTATGGTTGATTGTTTCTCTTGACGTTTGGACTAGGTAGGTCTTCATCTCCCCTTCTTTCAATTACATGGTGCAATATTCCTTTTCATAGCAATATTTAAATTAAAAAACGAAGCCCTAAGTCGGTCCAAAAAAGATCAAATCGGCCTCTATGGAAAACGATGGGAAAAATACATTCTTTTGCAAAAACGTTTTTAGAAGGTGATAGAAAAGATGTCAATGCCTTGACACTTGGGTGGATGGGCCGTTTTTGTTGAAGAATCGATAAAAAAAACTCAAACATATGCCCATGCAGCCATTGATGAAAATTGTTTTAATTTTAAATGTTTTATTGTTGCGTATGGAGTATTGAGTAATAAAAAGATGGCATGGTCCTTTTTGAACAATGTGGGCATTAGATTTCAAGTTTTTAAATTTCTTAAGAAATTGTCGAAATTGCTGAAAAATTGAATAATGAAATTCTTTGTTTTTTCTTTTGTTTGTAGGTGATTTCGAGTGGAAAGAATGAGAGCATGAGCTCGATGATTTGGCTGCTTTGCAGAGTCCTCGCACATGGGCCACGTTGAGAGCTTGTGGCCTACTGAAATTCTTCAAATGGCAAAAGATGAAGAAGGAGATTCTTCTGCTTGAGCACATAATCAGCTTGTGGGATGTCGCGAAGAAAGGGTTCCGGATCGGAACACAACTTCTAACCATCTATTTGGAAGACGTATATTTCTTGACTGGTCTCTCGAAAAGAGGGGTTCCTATATCTTTTTCCGGACAGAGGGCGCTTCCTGAGAAAGTGGGCGTGTATCTGGCACGTCATTGTGTCCCAGGAGCAAGATTGGTGGGGGGTAGAATCCCAATCAAGGATATCAGAGAGTTACCCCTTCGGTCTATTTTGTTTTCCATCATGAGCGTGATGGGAAGCACTAGCGCACATCTGGCGTCGAGATCACAGGTATCTTATGGCGTACAGTGTTTGGAGCCAACACTGTTTAACTGGAGCGCAGGGTTTCTTCGGAATGTGAAGGAACAGGTTTCGCAGTGTAGGATGGGGCAGAAACAGTTCAGATATGGCTCTTTCTTGGTATCATTTTTCTTAGAGCGCATCCCCCAGATGCAGATTCATATAACATTGGCATTACGACCAATGGAAGAACCACGGATGGAACGGTGGACTAGTCTATCTCCGAGACTAGTGGCAGAGTCAGAGTTTTGTTTCACTGGTGACTTCTTCGCTTGGCTGAGATGCCAGTATCTATGGATAGAAGACTTACCATATGCCGAGGTGGACTTTCGCGGGAGCATGGATTTGATTCTACCCACGGGGGAAGATTGGGATCTGTCAGGTGAGAGACTAAGCAACACCTTGTCTAGTTTTTCTTTTTTAAGTTTTTTAATGTATATTTTTTTTTGGGTACATAGAAGAGTTTTTAATGGATGTATTGTTTTCAACATGCAGACAAGGGAGAAGTGCGCCCGGCTAAGATACCAATACCAAGACGTCGTGGGGGTGCTCCAGTTGCAGCAGATCCGGGGGCACCAGTGATAGGTCTTCGGGAGGTTGAAAGAAACCTTCAAGGCCTCACGATGGGCATTCCTCCTCTACAGAGGAGAGAAGTGACTTTACATCTGCAGAGGCACACTGTGGGAGTGCCAGAGAATGTTAATTCTCTACTGAGATGCGTAGTGCGCGCAGTGATATGTTACTCTCAGCACAATGTAGTGCAGGGAGATTAGAGTCTCTCTGGTGATCGTATTTTTGTATGACTTGTCAGGCGATGTTGTATGGGTGTAAAGACCCAACATTTTGCTCTTCTAAATACTTTTTGATGTAATCAAAACATTTTCAGTCACGCTATGTATATATATACAATTACGAGTTTTTACAGTGCCAAAACATTTGTACATGGTGATGCTTTTTAATGTGATGTGTTTTTAATTTACATGTGATGTACAATTTGTTTTCCTTTATGAAATCTTATCTGTGGGCGAGATACCGATCCATGATGTAATTAGCTAACGAATCTGAAACATTGTTGAGTTCTCGTGGAATATGTTTGTATTCGATATAATCAAATATTCGTTCAAGACGGTGAACTTGTAGGTGGAGACGTAGCAGGATATGATTACGAATAGCGTAGATACGGTTGAGTTGATAGACCACGAGTTGGGAGTCTAGGTTAACAATGATACGAGAGATACCTAGGGAGGAGGCTTGGGTCAAGAGTCTGATGCCAGCATGATATTCTGCCATGTTATTAGTCGATGGTCCTAATAAAATACCCCCTGAACTCACCACCTCGTCAAATTGGTAAATGACCCATGTTGTCGAAGCAATGTTCCGGGTGTGTGGACTAGCGCCATCCACAAACCCGAAAAAGATAGGAAAGGAAGACATCATCTGCGCATGAAAACACAAGGCACTATTATGAGTGGCGAAGGTAAAGACTCGAGCACGCGAAAGAAACAGACACACCAAACTAAAATACAATAATGTACAATGTACACAGGCTAGGTGATCTAGGCATAGTACTTTTTAAGGTAAAGCCTGTTCCAGGGCTCCCCTAGGGAAATTCCATCATAATCGACTAACTCGTAGGTGCCTCTGTGTAGAACACGTTTCACGATATAAGGGCCATGCCACAAAGGTTCTAACTTACCTGTCCCTAATTTGTCATGAGCTTGGTCGTAGACGAGGACTAAGTCTCCTTCTGCAAAAGTCCAAGGACGGACAGATTTGTCGTATTGATTTTTTATCCATTTCTGATGTGCCTCGTTAACGAGAGCAGCATCACGATGTGTTTCGTCCAATTTGGTCAGATATAAGAAACGTTCTTCTTCGGCAGAAGTATGGGGTAGGAGTTCTACTTTAAGTTTCAAAGATGGAATCTCACACTCGATTGGTAAAATGACTTCGATGCCATACACCAACTGGAAAGGAGTAAATCCAGTTGCGGTTTTCATGGAAGTATGGTAAGCCCAGAGAGCGGAGAAAAGTTGTAGATGCCAAGATGTCTTATTTTCCCCTACCATGCATTGAATCATGGTTTTGAGGACTTTGTTGATGGCCTCAACTTGTCCATTGGCCTGAGGATAGTATGGGGATGAGTTTTCATGGAGAAAACCCAACTTGGCATGCAATTCACTCATCATCTGGTTCTTAAAGTGTGCACCGTGATCAGTAACAATGGCGCGTGGTACACCAAAACGAGTTATGATGTGGTTAAAAACAAAAAGAGTTGCGGTACGACCATCGTTCAGAAAGGTAGGCATAACCTCAACCCAATTTGTAAAGTAGTCGACGGCGACGATTATATAACCGTGCCCCCCGGCTGAGGTAGGATTACATTGCATAAAATCGATACCCCATTTGGCAAAGGGGTCGATGGCGATAATGGGGTGTAGCGTAGTAGGGTGGGTGCGTGCCTTGTTGTTAAAAACTTGGCAAGTTGGGAATTTTTTGACTGCCTCAATACAATCTTTGAAAATCGAGGGCCAAAAATAGTCGTCACGTAGAATTTTTTGGGTTGTGGCCATCCCAGAAAGGTGACCGCCACTGGCGCCAAGGTGACAGTCGTTCAAAACGAGTTCAACCTCTGCATTAATCAAACATCGTCGAAGGATAGTATCAATACCACGACGATACAAGGTGTCGTCGATGATAAGATAATGACGAGAATGGTGGCGAATACATCGACGCTCTTCACGGGAAGTGTTAGGCTAAAAACTTTGGGTTTGGAGGTAAAGGAGGATGTCTCCGTACCAAGGATCAGATGTGTTGATGAGGAAAAGACTTTCATCAGAGAGAGAATCTCTAGGTTCGATGTCTTCATCAACATGGGGGAGATCACAGATAAGCTCTGCAAACACTGGGGACTTTTTGGATTTGGAATTTGTAAATTCAAGATCGAATTCCTGAAGGATGACGATCCATTTAGATTATTTTCCCCCAAGCACTTGACGTGTCAGGACTTGGTACATGGGGTTTGAGTCTGTAATCACAGTGGTGGTGCATAGTAAGATGTAATGGCGAAATCTCTGGACAGCAATGATGGCTGCCAGAGCTAGATTCTCTACATGTGAATATCGGAGTTCGGGTCTAGATAGACTCTTTCTCAGGTAATAGATCACATGTTCCTCACAGTTGGGGTCCTCTTGAACTAACACCATTGCAATAGTGGAAGTGGATGCAGCCAAGTAAAGGATGTAGTCCTTTGTATACTCTGGAGGGTGCAACAAAGGTGCGTGGGTCAAGGCATGCTTGAGAGCATCAAATGACCATTGAGCGATGTCATCCTAGATGAAAGGGGTGTTTTTCTGTAAAAACCGCATGAATCCTTTAGTTATCTCAGCGTAGTTACAAATGAAACGGCGAAGGAAGTTTGATTTTCCTTGCAAACTTTGGAGTTGGGTCAAATTAGCAGGTGGAGGTAAGGCTAGAATAGCCTTAATCTTTCAGGGATCCACCCGAATCCCGTCTTTAGAGACAACAAAACCGAGGAGTCGACCAGATTCAACAACAAAAATACACTTATGTGGGTTCAAGCGGATACGGTAGAACCGACATCGAAGAAAAATAGCCTGTAAGCGATCAGCGTGATCTGATCGATTGGATGAGTGAGCAGGTAAGTCGTCGAGGTAAGGTTATGTGATATGCTTGATATCGTGGAAAGCATACGAAATGGCCCGCTGGAAAGTAGCACCATCATTTTTGAGACCAAAAGGTAGCTTTCAATAGGCGAAAGTTCCCCATGAGCAGATAAAGGTTGTCTTATGTTGATCGGCAGGTAAAATTTCGATCTGGTTATACCCAAAGAAACCATCCATGAAAGAGAAGATCACGCTCCCAGTGCAATTATCAATAATTTGGTCGATGAAGGGCGTAGGGTAGTTGTCCTTTGGACAAGCTTTATTGAGATCTCGATAGTCAACACACACACGGATGGTCCCTTGTTTTTTGGTAACCGGAACAAGGTTGGAGACCCATTCTGTCAAAGGGATAGGATATATAAAGCCAGATTTTAAAAGTTTCTCAACTTCTGCCTTTATAGATGTGATTTTCTTGGGATGAACCGGGCGGATTTTTTATCAAACAAGTTTCGCACCAGGGTAAGTCTTGATTTCGTGCACGATGATCGAAGGGTCGATCCCTGGCATTTCCTCTTATCTCCAAGCGAATACATCGTGGAATTATTTAAACAGAGCGGTGTAAGAGATCACTTCTTCAGGTGTGCAATTAACACCGAGGTTAATGTTTTCCACAATGCCTTCTTTGATCGAAATATCAATAACAATCGTAGTAGAGATATTACCCATATTCCCCTCAGAAATAGTATCTTGTGTGAGGATAGGAGATTATGGAGAATCGGTAACATCAGGAGGGAAGACAGAGTGTATGTCTTTGTGAATTTCTTCTAGAGGTGGAAGAAAAGAGGATCAATGATGGTTATCATCCCAAGGTACGTCGTCAATACTAAGCATTTCCATTATAGATTCGTCGGAAGGGAAAATTTGGGAAATGTAATCGATTGCAGACGATAGGGAATCCAACCATGATGGCATCGAGTAGGCATGAGGTGCCACTAAATGTGGGTTGCCCGGAGAGGGAGAAGCAGATTGAATAGCTACGTATGTGGCCTCGGCTGGGCTAAGTGGTATGGTGTCATCGAGCACATCGAATTCCATAGGACTAGGTACAATCCAAGGGTCAGATGATTCCAAAGATTGATAACGCATAGTCGAAATCATATTGACGGTGGCAATATGATGTGTGGTGGGTAGAAGTGGTGTAGGGAAGGTACCCATAAGGATAGAATCTTTCAATAATCCAACACCAACGCTTTCATACATAACTAGATGGACTCCCAAAAAGGGAATGTTGTTGGTGACAGGGGCACGAGCGTCTGGTGTACACAAATCTAGTTGATCGATAGTGACAATTTTGTCTTGATGGGGGAATTGTACACATCGAAACACCGACGAGGTGACGGCGGTCATGGCATAGAACCAACTTCTTCCAAGTAGTAGGTTGTAATCGAGGGGGGCATGGACCACCTCGACATCAACAATAATAGTTTTTCCGCCCAACTGAACGGCTAAGGATTGTAACAATCCGTGAGGATGAAAACCTCGCCCATTGAAAGTGCATAACATCGTAGGGGATTTATTAAGGGCAGGTGATTTTAAGACTTTCCAACAAGCTAAATACATGACACAAGTAGAGGCTCCCTCATCCAAGATAGTTCATTGGATTTGTTGATTGTGAACAACAACATTGATCTGAAAAGCTAGTTGGTGAGAGAGTCGAGGTTGATGATCATCCAGATTAAACGTGAGGTTATTATATGACTCGGGATCGAAAGCACCGATGGCAGATAAGAGCGTTCTATGTTGGCTGGGACAATGTTGTAGAACTTCCAAAGCAAACATAGCACACGGTTCTTGAGCCAAATCTTCAACAATGTTGTAGTTTTGGGTAGCTCGTGAACTAGGATTAAAGGTAGATTTTCGGATAGTGCTCTTAGGAGGGTGTAAAATGGATTCAAACGAAGGTTTCTCAATCTGAAGTGGCCCGGACGGAGGACTAATGGCAGACGGTAATGGGTCTAGTAAGGAACCATTAGCGGGCTTCGCCTTATCAGGTTTAATCGATGTGTCATATGTCATAGTGCGAGTGGTCAGATTAATCTCGTTAAACATGTAAATGTGGGAACTTGTCGAGTCTTCATCATGGGATTGGTTGGGACTACCCCCTGGAGTGGGGGTTTGAGCAACCAAATATTGTTGCTATGGAAAAGGCTGGGTAAGCACAGTGGGTTGTGAATTTCCCTTAAAAAGTTTGGCCACTTCATCATGATGTGGATAGTCCAGTGGGTTGTGAATTTCCCTTAAAAAGTTTGGCCACTTCATCATGATGTGGATAGTCTCGGGTGTAGTGATCATCACCAAAAATGAGACATGGGAATTTCGGTTTCCGTTGTGGTTGTTTTCCGGCAGCTGGGGTTTGAGGTTGCTTTTTTGGTTGTTCATTGTTGTTGTTTTTCTTTGGTTTATTTCTTGCTTTCTTCTTGCCCTCAGGTTGTTGTGAAAGGGTTGATTGGACCGCATTCACCTCAGAGACCTGAGTTTGAGGGGAGGTAGAAGAGGGTGCAGTTGAACTGGGAGCAGATGTCGAAGTGGACCGCTGGGTTGTTCCAGTCGACTGAGAAGTAGATTGGGTTTTGATGGAACTAATGACTCCATCCGCGTGCGAGGTAGACGATGGTTTGGATGGATCATTAGTGGCACGGGTAGAATTTGGTATCAACTCGTACAAAGTACCAAATTGTGAATAAACCAAATCTAAGTACTGAGCTCGATCAATAGCTTCTTCCTCGGTGACTACACCACCCATAGAAACATCACGAGCGATCTAGGGTAACAGTGATTTGGTGAACCATTCCGCTAATAATTGGTCAGGAATGACCTCTTTGATTAACCTTCGTCATTGTCTCCATTCATGAATATGATCAGAGATATGTACGAAGGTTGTCTGACGAAGGGAGGTCAATAGTTCAGTACCTGTCTTGTATCGAATGGGTAGTTGGAACTGTGTGAGGAAGGACATGGCAAGGGAGTTGAAATCGTGAAAAGAGGCACATGGTAGTTCAATGTACCACTTTGCTGCAGAACCCGTAAGTGTTCATTGGAAAATACGCAAACGTATAGAATCGTCCATGAGGGAGTTGGATGAACATCAAAAATGGAAAGTCATCACGTGGTTGTTTCGGTCTTCTCCGGACTTTCCATCAAATTTTGGAATATCAGAAGGAAGTTTAGCGGGCCAAACCGGAGAATGAAAAATAGGATCATTCGTTAACCGAGACAAGTCTGGGAGGTCCAGAGTAGCTAGGAAGGGTAGTTGTCGGTTAACCTACGGGTAATACTGGTGTGGCATAGGAACACCAGTAGGACCATACACTGGGTTAGACGGATAATTGTAACCAGTGGGTCCTCTTGTATAAGGTTGGTGTTGACCAGGGTACACAGGATTTGAGGGATTTTGAGAAACATGTGCGAGCGGGGGATAACCAGATGGGTTTTGAGTATTATAAGTTGGATTTGGAATTTGTCCATAAGGAGGGTATAGATGAGTCCCTTGAGAGGGAAGAGGTTGTTGTGGAGCTTGAGAATTGTGTCCCCCCGAGAACTGTGGGTTTCTTGGAAAAGGGATATTCCACGGATTGGGTGTGGTAGACACATTTTTTCCATATGGTTGATGGTAGGCTCCGGATTGAGGCTTCCCCCCAGCATGAGGGTTCCCTCCAAATGGAAGTTGTCCTCCGGTGGGAGGATGCCCCCCAGCTTGAGGTAGAGTTCCCGAAATTTGAGAACCAGACGTAAATGACTGACTGGTACCGCTGAACGAATTAAGACCACCAAGACCAGTCCCTCCGGGTTGTTGGATAGGTATGGAACTTCCTAGTATAACTTGGGTAGTAGTGATAGCAGAAGAATTCAGTTCTCTGTACCCAAAAGGGAGTGATTATGAAGGTCTAGGTGTTATTGGTGTTCCAATTGCAGCTTGGCTAACCACCGCATTACCGGCAGGAATAGTCGGAACATGAGGGACCATTGTAGAATGGGCTGTCTGGAGAGAAAAAGTGGACCTTGGGCCAACGGACTATGTGTTCGAAACAACGGATGGTGTGGATGAAAAAATGGTAGTACCGGTAAAATGGTTTAAGGGTACGGTGTAGGTGATAGGCGCATCGACACCTATTCCTGTTCCATAAAGATCCCGCACCATGCGCGGTGGACTTCGAACAATGTTTGCGGTCCAAAAGGGGTCATCAACTAAAGGGTTTGAATGAGGCCCAGTCATAATGTCAGAAGGATTGACGACGACAAATTCACTGACTGAATTCAGTTGGAGAACACGTCACTCATATCCCTCCGGAATGCGGAAAGCCTCCGGAGACTCTGAAACAATTCAAAAATTCTCTAAAGAGGTGGGAACTTCTTCTTGGGAGGTTATAGTGTCATGAACCTCGCTCTATTGAGGATATTCCTCCATAGAATGAGGGGGTAAAGGGGTATTCTCTTCCATATTTTCTAGAGGAAGTCCATGTAGCCTCCGCGAACGGCGTGGAGGGTCAATGTTGGCGAAAAAGAGTCAGCGGAAAAGATCTATGGCCAACTACCAAAAAGAAATAGCATATGCTAATAGAATCTAGGAATCACAACCAAGCAAACAAAACCTTCTCTCGATGACCGTACTAGCTGGTGAATAAATCCAACGTCATCTGATCAAGTCAAGAAGGGGCAGGGATAAGGTGGAACAGTTACAATGGAGACCTGCTTAACGGAATTTCACCCTGGTGCAAGATTCCACGAAGTAATTGTGGATTTACCCTCCAAGGAGCCCGAGTGAGTTTGACCAATGTATGCTCCAGGTACAGTCAGGCTTCCCTTCACTGTCACCTTGTGTAAGACCCTAAATATTATGGCCACTAAGGTTACCAATTCGCAGTCATCCCCTGGGCAGGTACGGTCGACAGTCCAGTCCGAACGTACGGGCAGGGTATCTAGCCCGAAATCAACTTAAAATGATTCCACTCAACATTGTGGGTATACCTTTAAGCGATCCCCATAATACGATCTGACCACTACAATCAGTCAAACCACGGAGGGATAATCTCCGTAGCTTTCCCGAGTGCGACCTCGTGCGTAACCCCTGTGTTAGAGGGGGATCCTAGGCAGACTTATACGACAATTGGATTTGACTCTCCCTAGCTCAGGATGTTGATGTTTGTTTTGGAAACTTTGGAGAGTTATGCTCACAACCTAATCCAAAGTACTAGTCCTAGTCTATTGTTGGTGGAGGATCCTAGAAAATAAAATGTTCTAGATAGTTTTTAATTAGCGTTCATTTTATAGTTGTTCCTTACTCAAAAGGGGTGTATGGAAGTGAAACAGATGGAATGATGACTCAATCCCCAAAAAATGCATCAAATATGATAAGCAATCATTTATTTTCGATGAAGAACTATTTAAGGGAGAGAGAGAGAGTTATTTTCACTAAAAAACACTAAGAAGGAATGCCCTCAAACAAATTTTCTTCAATCAAATCTGATGTGGTGCTAAAAAAATTTGGAAATGCCTTCTAATATGAAAAATCAATCATGAAGATGTCTCTTTATTGTTTGTATGTGAATAATGATTAATTCAAAACAACATTTCTCCTACCAATTATCCTTTTGGATCAAGGAAACTCAGACAAACATAAGCAGGTTTCATACAAGCAATACACCCTCTTGTTGTGATAAAAAACAAGAAGCAAAAGAAAAGAAAAACAAAGAAAACCAAGAACTTCACACAAAAAGAGATATCGAAGAACAATGACCTTTACAAAAACGAAATGAAGAGATTCGTAGACTTCTGATGTCCTTCACCAGAGTTTCTTGCTCAGTCGAAAAGGAGAGAAAAAACAATGCATGGATTTCAAACTCCCAACAACAGAAAAACTCAAAAATAATGAGGAAGGATACAAAATCCAAACAACAAGGTATTTGTTCCTTGGAAGGAAGGATGTCAAAGTTGAATGGGAAGAAGCATTGACTCACAGAGAGGCACAGCAAGTGAAATACAGAGGGTAGACCTTGGAAAAAACAGTTGTGGAAAGTTTTTTTTGGCCAAAAGGGGGTTGGCGCTCTGGTGTAAAGAGCACCAAGCGTTATAGCGCTCTGTGTAACATACCCAGGGAGTGTTGGTGCTCTGCTAACACAGCCACAGGGGCGCCAGGCTTAAAAATCTCATGAAAATGTCAAAAAAATCCAAAATTGCAGTCTAGTTTTGGCAACCAAGCTGAGAGTGATGGGGTGAGGAGTCAATCAGCTCATGAAATCAATCAAAAAGAGTGAACCAGGTTTGAAAACAATTAAGGGGTAAGACAAGGTCTATGAGGAGAAATCAAAACCAAAAANTTTGGAAATGCCTTCTAATATGAAAAATCAATCATGAAGATGTCTCTTTATTGTTTGTATGTGAATAATGATTAATTCAAAACAACATTTCTCCTACCAATTATCCTTTTGGATCAAGGAAACTCAGACAAACATAAGCAGGTTTCATACAAGCAATACACCCTCTTGTTGTGATAAAAAACAAGAAGCAAAAGAAAAGAAAAACAAAGAAAACCAAGAACTTCACACAAAAAGAGATATCGAAGAACAATGACCTTTACAAAAACGAAATGAAGAGATTCGTAGACTTCTGATGTCCTTCACCAGAGTTTCTTGCTCAGTCGAAAAGGAGAGAAAAAACAATGCATGGATTTCAAACTCCCAACAACAGAAAAACTCAAAAATAATGAGGAAGGATACAAAATCCAAACAACAAGGTATTTGTTCCTTGGAAGGAAGGATGTCAAAGTTGAATGGGAAGAAGCATTGACTCACAGAGAGGCACAGCAAGTGAAATACAGAGGGTAGACCTTGGAAAAAACAGTTGTGGAAAGTTTTTTTTGGCCAAAAGGGGGTTGGCGCTCTGGTGTAAAGAGCACCAAGCGTTATAGCGCTCTGTGTAACATACCCAGGGAGTGTTGGTGCTCTGCTAACACAGCCACAGGGGCGCCAGGCTTAAAAATCTCATGAAAATGTCAAAAAAATCCAAAATTGCAGTCTAGTTTTGGCAACCAAGCTGAGAGTGATGGGGTGAGGAGTCAATCAGCTCATGAAATCAATCAAAAAGAGTGAACCAGGTTTGAAAACAATTAAGGGGTAAGACAAGGTCTATGAGGAGAAATCAAAACCAAAAAAATTTTATTCGAGACTTTCCCCAGTGGAGTCACCAGTTTCTGTTGAAGGAAAATCTCCTTGCGGACAGGTAGATCTCCTCTTGAGAGATAGACTCTTAATTCTTAAGACAGAAGACGCTTAACGTGGACACTGACTTCCTTTCATATCTATACAAACTAATGCATGAGGAGGAAGGAGAAAAGAAGTACCTTTTACCGGCGTTTGTCCCTGCACGCTCCGAGTTGAGCTCCAATCTTTCTCTCCTCGAGCCCTGTAGACAAACAATAGTACAACCACTTCCTACTCTGTTGATATTAGCTTGAAATAGATCTATCTATCATAGGAAATTTCATGTGAGATTAAACACAAACTAGAAAGAAACAGGCCAAGCGTGTCATATTAATGAGAACAATGACAGAAGTAGCTTACAACCGTAGATGTGAATGCGACAGCTTCATCAAGTCCCCTTTGTATAACCCTTACTCAAAATATCCACGACCTGGATGACAGCAGCTTCATTGATTACTCTCCTCCATTTCACCGTGTGTTTCCTATGAGATGATAGGTTTCATGCTTGCAATTCTTTCCCCTTTCCACCATGATGGAGCCTGTTTATATAGGTTTAGAGAGACTTAACCTCTTGAGGTATCTTTAGGGTAAGTTGAGTATTTCCCTCTTTGAACCAAGGATCTTCTCCTAAGATCATGACTGAACCAGGAATTCGAATGCAACTGCCTTCCAAAATTGAAAGATCCTCCCCTTATTCTCCTCAACAGATCAACTGTTGCCCAGATTAGACAATGCTCCCTCAAAAGGGGCATCAGGGCACTATAGCACTCCCTAGTAGGCTCAAGGGGGGAGCCAGCGCTCCAAATATCTGTAGCGCTCCTTCAGAGGGGCATTTTGGTGTTATAACGCTCCCTAGCACCTTGTAGGGGAGCGCCATCACTCCTAAGGGTGATGTACGGGAGCGCTCCCTTCTAAAACCTTAGTTTGAAAGCTTCTTTTAGGTGGAAAGAGATACCTGACTTCAGTTAACCATGCCCCTTCCTCCAAATCAGGTGTTTGAGGTATTATAACTGTCTCCTTAGTGTCATCATCATGGCAGTATGATTTTCTTGACATTTGTGACACTTGTGAACAACATGTGACACTTTCGACAGTTGTGAACAACGTGTGACACTTGCGACACTTATCAAGGCGAGTAATGTTGATGTGTAACAGCTAGTATTTCCAATTGGTCTCAAACACCAACCTATTAGTCACTAGAGCGACCAACCTGTTAGTCGATCAAGTGACTAACATGTTTGTTTCTAGTATTGCCAATTGGTCGCAAACACCAACCTGTTAGTCGCTAGAGCAACCAACCTGTTAGTCGGTCGAGTGACTAACATGTCCGTCGCTAGTATTGCCAATTGGTCGCAAACACCAACCTGTTAGACGCTAGAGCGACCAACCTGTTAGTCGGTCGAGTGATTAACATGGTCTTCGCTAGTATTTTCAATTGGTTGCAAACCCCAACCTGTTAGTCGCTAGAGAGACCAACCTGTTTGTCATTCTACCAACTAACATTCATCGCTAGTCAAACTTTTCCCTATTCTGAATAGGCTTCTTTTCCCGGTCACTAGACCAGCGAAGATCCATGTGTGGACACTAGACCGATGAATGTATTCTGACGAAAAAAAAATCATCTTGGTCGCAAAAACGACTCTATGCCGACGAAAATTCGTCTCTACTTCGTCGAAAAAACATTCAAATTTAATAGTGTCTTCCTTGCCATTTCTCTTATAGAGTTCTCTTAGTGACCATTTTCCAAATGCACATTAAATTCTTTTTATTAAAAATTAATTAGGAAAAAATCTCCCCCATACACTTGTCACCCGATCCCTTAGTTGCACCAGAAATTCATCTATTTAATTAAATTAATTGTCAATTTCCTTCACCCATCCTAAAAGCATTCCTAAAAACGCTCCTTGTTGTCCCTTTTATCTGTCAATTTATTTAAATGACTGGCGCCTTTCTTAAATCTTAGTTGAGTTTTATTTAGGAAAGTTCTCTAGACTAGATTCCTTTGTATGTTCCACATTCCTTTTTGCATTTAATTCCCCTTTTTGTCTAAGTTCCAAATTATCATGTCTTGCACATAAACAATAATTAATTCTTAGATAAATTATTTCTCCTTTAAATTCTTAATTTGATTTTTCTTCATCCCCCTTTTTATTAGTTGATTAATTAATATTTAGTTCTCATACACAATTTAGACCTAGGCTTAGAAATTATGTTTTTAAAGGAAATTTTATAATTAATAAACTTCACTCATACCACATTTATCTTAAGGTTGACCACGTCAAAATAAAATATTGTTTTCTAGGCACCTATGTTCATTGACTCACCTATGTTTAAAATCACAACGTGCCCTTCAATACGCACTACGTGCTCCAAGGGTTCCACTCGTCTTTATTCATGTTTCATTTATGCGACGTTCCCTTCAATACACACTATGTGCTCCAAGGGTGCCACTCGCCTTTGACTGATTCAGGTAAACGTCTAACCCTTGGAGTCAATACTCCATCAGGTGACCTAGTGAGAGACTAAGGGACTCTAAGGAATAAGGACCCTGCCTTATTATGTGCCCCTTAGAATCTTCGTGAGCTACTGTCTCAGTGTTCCCTCACAACATCGTGTATCTCTTGAAATAGGTAATCGTTAACCTACAGTTCGAGCCACGACGAGAGTTCTAGTAGGTTGTGGCAGGGCTGCTACCACACCTCTCCCTCAATATCTCTAGTTGTTGTGCATGTCCCCTTTACTCCTAATGTGAGTCTGATTAGCAAGAAATTGTCAGCCTGCATCCATCAACGAAACATGTCAGTGATCCATAAACAACATCATAATATACCCGATCATATGTTACACATGCATAAACAGAAATACCCAAACCATATACAATCCAGTCCCCGAATCAATTCAGAGTCCAAGGAGGTCCATTGATGCCATTGACATCGCCAATCTGTCAAGTGTCCTGCACACTAAGGAGAATCCCATCAATAACACATGTCGATAAATAGATAATCAAATAACATAACAACATATCCACAACATCATCATCAGAATCCATAAGAGAAATAAACAATCATATATTGAACTAGATCACTTGCACGGAAGTGTCCTCAAAGAATAAGTCTTATCATGTGCGCGCGAGAGCGGGATGTTATGTACACCCTCTCTTGTTTTAAAATTCGTCCTGAAGTTTCACACTATGTAAGTGCAGTAAATAAAGTATCTAACAAGATATAAATGTCTAGCTATCAAACAAAAATGGAAATTGCTGGCGCATAACATATGCGTTCTCCCAGGTAGCCGAGTGTGGACTATCATTGTCCCACTGGACCTTGACCTAATCGACTATTTGAAGTCGTAGTTGTTGAATGTGATGGTCCAAAATGCAGATTGGCTCCATCGAGATCACACCCCAGTCCGATACCTGCAAATAACTCATGTCAATCACATTTGTAGCATCTCTAACATAGTGTCTCAAGAAAGATAAATGAAAAACATTATGCATATGCCTCAAAGAATCAAGAAAGTCTAGTCGATAGTCCACATGCCCCTTCCTTTCTACAACCTCAAAAGGTCCCATAAACCTAGAAGAGATTTTATCACCCTTTCCAAGCTTGATCAAACTCTTGTGCAGTTTCACCTGCAAGAAGACTCGATCACCAACTTCATAACTACGGTCAACGCTATGTGCATCGACATAGATCTTCTTCCTATCATGTGCTTCCTTGATCCTTTGTCTTATCGTTTTCATTTTCTCTTCCATTTCTTGGATCACTTCTGGTCCTACCAGGACCCTATCCTCAATTCGATCCCAACTCAAAGGTGTCCGACAAAGTCAACCGTAAAGAAACTCAAACGACACCATCTTAATGATGCTTTGATAGTTTTTGTTGTATGCAAAATCTACCAGTGGAAAGAACTCTTTCCAACACTTTTGTTGGTCCATCACGTACATACGAACATATCCTTCAAAATTTGGTTAGTTCTTTCTGTATTCCCGTCTGTCTCTAGGTGATATGTGGTACTAAAGTTAAGTTGGGTTCCCAAGGCCTCTTGGAAACTAGTCCATAATCATTTTGTAAACATCGATCCTCGATCGGATATTATCCTCTTAGGCACACCATGCAGTCTCACTATCTCGTTGATAAACAAATGTAGCTATGTCTGGCGCCTGATACATCCTACGCACATGGATACTATGAGAACTCTTCATCAGAGTGTCAACTACCACGAAAATCAAATAGTGCCTCCTTCCTGTCAACGACAATCCAACAATGAATTCCATCGAAATGACATTCCATTTTGATTTCGGAATAACGTGTGGCTATAGTAATCCTGTCGGATGTCTATGTTCAACCTTCGCTTGTTGACATTCTATACATCTCACCACATAGTTGACTATGTCCACCTTCATTCCTTTCCATAAGAATATGGGTTTAAGGTCTTCCCTCATCTTCGTGACTCCTGGACGAGCCACATATACTGCTCTATGAGCTTCATTTAAGATCAAACTTCTCAATTCGTCGTTGGGAGGTACATAAATTTGGTTATTATATCTCATTAATCCACCATTGTCCATAGTAAACCCCTCAAATTTTGGTACCAACATGGTGTCTTGTCTGATAAATTACTTAACCTCTTTATACCAATCATCGTTGCATTGTATAGTTAGAATCCTTTCACGTAGATTCGTCTGAAGAGGTATCACTGAAAATATGCATGGTCTTTCACTCGGTACATCAACCACTCTGTTCATTGTTCCTTTTATGTAGGTAATCTCTAAATCATACTTGCTAAGCAGTTCTGACTAACGCCTTTGTTGCGCGTTCAAGTAACTTTGTGTAAAAATTTCTTGCAAACCACAGTGGTCCATTTTTAGTTCAAATTTCCATCCAATAAGGTAGTGTCTCCACACTCTCATGGCATACACAATGGCCAATAACTCCAAGTCGTGCATCGCATAGTTCTCCTCATGCTTTCTTAACTTCCTTGAGATGTAAGCGATCACTTGACTGTCTTGCATCAAGACTCTGCCTAAGCCTTCCTTGGATTTGTTTGTGCATACCAAGAAGTCCTCGTCCATGCTAGGGAATTTTAGTATTGGTGTTATCATTAAAACCTCCTTTTGCCTTCGAAATGCTTCAACACATTTCTCGGTCCATACAAACTTCTTGTTTTTCTTCTGTAACTTCGTAATCAGATTTTCTATCTTCGAAAAACCTTCGATGAACCATTGATAATATCCTGCTAAACCCATGAAGATGCATACTTCTGGTACGTTCATTGACGCAGACCATTCCATAATAACCTCTACCTTCGTTGGATCCACAACGATACCTTTATCGGAGATGACATGCCCTAAATAATGAATCTTCAATTGATAAAAAGAGCACTTTGAAATTTTCCCATATAATGTTTTCTCTCATAAACACTATAGTACCAAGAACAAATGTTCATCATGTTCTTCCATCGTCTAAGAATATATCAAAATATAGTCAATGAATACTTGAAAAAACTTGTCTAAGTATTCACAAAACACCCCATTCATCAAGCTCATGAATACCCGTGGGGAGTTTGTTATCCCAAACGGTAAAACGATAAAATCGTAATGTCCAAATATCGTCTTGAATGCATTCTTAGGAATGTCTTCCTCCTTGATCCGTAACTGGTGATATCTTGATCTCAAGTTGATCTTTGAAAACAATGTCACGCCCTTCATTTGATCAAAAAAATCATCTATTATCGGCAACGAATATTGGTTCTTGATCATTTCCTTGTTCAATTGACGGTAGTTAATGAAGAGTCTCCATGACCCATCCTTATTTCATATGAAAATAACAAGTGCAGCCCAAGGCGATACACTTGGACGTATAAGTCTTAGCTCCAAAAACTCCTTTAGTTGCATTTTCAATTCCTGTAACTCAGGGGTCGACATCCGATAAGGAGTTCTTGCTATAGGTTCACTCCCAGGTTTTAGGTAGATGGTAAATTCCAATTCCCTCTTAGGTGGAAACCTTGGTAACTCCTCTGGGAATACATCTACAAATTCTCATACTACCGAAAGGTTTTCTAGTCCTTCTACCACACTCTTTTCATTCAACGCAAGGATCACTTATAGATTTCATCCCTTGCGCATGCTCTTCCGTAGTTGTAGGGAAGAGATGAACCTTAGGGAAACTCTGTGGTTTCTTCCTACAATCACTTTTCTATGTCCCTCGTCATCGATCAAACTCAACCATTTCGCCTTGCAGTTGAGTATTGCCTCATGCGATTCCAACCAGTCCATACCGATCACAACGTCATAAGATCCTAAGATCATGACGTATAGGTTGGCCTTCATGACGAATTATCCAGGTTAAGGATACAATCTGTAACCTTTCCTCCAACCTTTTGTTTGGCTCCTGAATAAATTTCCATGTAGCTAAACTTTCCATATTCGACTGTCTTTACCTTAATTCTTTTTAGCATTGTACTAGCAATAAAACTCTCTATATCACCTAGATCTATCAAAATACTAAAGGCTTGGTCAACGATGGTATATGATGTCTTGAGCACGGTAGACTGGAGCTTGACCTGGCGGTTATTCATCATTGCATGAATCTGATGGACCTTTCCAAAATATCCTACTGTAGTGTATCCAGATGATCCGGGTACTCTGTCCCTCTCAATTGGGCAGTCACGCTGGTAATGTGGCTCTCCACATGTCCAACACTCGTTATTCGGTCTAGTACTTCTAGTCCCCGAAGTAGAAATTGATGGCCCACCACCCTAAAACCCTGGTCTATTCTGTTGAACAAGCCTAAACTACAGTTGTTGCGGTTGATGTTGTTGTTGGTGATGTGGTCCTCTGTAGGGAGTCTGCTACTGAGGCATCGGTCTTCGTGGTGTCGTGAACATGGATCATCTAGGTGTGCCTCGATACCATGATGGATGTCTAGCTGGTGTCTTACGTTGTTGCATACCATCTATCACCTATCCTTTCGGTCTCGCAAGAGTCTTTCTCTGACCCCCACTGATGAGATCTTCCTCAGCTATGAGGGCCTTCTGTAAAACATTGTGCAACGTCTGAGGCATTAATATCCTCACTTTGGCATGAATGTTGACATTAATGTCGAACACAAACTTATTGACCTTGAGCTTCTCAGTGTTCAGATGTGGAGTGTACTTAAGCAACTCCATGAAACAGGATTCATACTCGGGCATTGTAGAACCAACCTATCATAAGGCATTGAACTCATTGAGCTTACACTCAATGAATTCCTCAAACATATACCTCTCTTGGAACCACTCCTCGAATAGTTCCCATGACATGTCTTCGATGACCATGTTGAGTTGTGGTAGAAGTGTCTTCTACCATAGAAGAGCGCTCTCCTTCAGCTGAAAGATCGCCATGCAGACCTTCATATTGGAGGTATAGTCACAAAGTGCAAATCACATTGCCATATTCTCTGACCAAACCTTGGCGGCTACATCGTCTGTGGCACCCGAGAACTCGGAAAAATTGACCTTCTTGAGTTCTCAGTGTATGCTACTAGTACCGGCTTGGGCGCACGGTGGACCCTCAGGGGGTGTCGCCGCCCTGGCCTCATCCCTATCCAGACGACTAATCAATGATTCTGACATCCTCTAAAAGGACCTCATCAACCCAACCACGTCCTCCACAACTATTTGTTCCTGTCTTACGACTTGTTCTTCTCCTTTGGGGTTAGACCCATCAAGTGTGGATGCTACTAGAGGCATCACGCCTCCTCCCCTAGCACCACGCTCCAGGACATCCTCTAACCATGATTACCTACATGGATACAATTCAAATTAATCAGTGATAAATTATAATCAAGTGTTTGCACATTGGAAGGCATAATGCTCCCAAGTCATAGGGTTGAATGCGCTCTAATACCATATTTAACACCCCAAAGTTATGACAACAATAATGACGTACAATAGGTAGAATTTTTTTTTTTATTCCTGCGTTAGGAAATTGAAACATCACAATAAATAACAACATCATTGACACATCATTCACATATATTAACCAAACAATATTAATGCATTAACAATCCATTACGACACAATGCCGACACATCATCACCATGAACCACGACACACATATCGATGTATTAACACATTAATTAACAACAACCCAACATCATTGCATTCTACAATTAATAACGACGTATAATAGTACGAATCTTAAATGCTCAACACATCTCATAAGGAAAATCATTAGATAACACTAGGATAACATAAGATAACATAGCGAATCATAAGGATCATAAAGCTAATCACAAGTATTGCATAATATACTACTCGCCCAACCTACCCTGCAAGGTTAGGACTTCCAGAACACATAAGAAACGCTCAAGCCCATGTTCCAATTGATTTTAACCATTTAAGGTCTCAGGGGTGGCGACTGTTCTGAGGAACAAGGAGGTGTCTACATTCCACTAACACAATCAATCACAAGCAACTGGGTAAATCAACGTCATCTACGATAACACTATTTATCAATCTATCAATCACAGTTCACAATTAATCCTGGCGCACGAGTAATCATTCGCATAACTCATCATATATCATATCAATTTTCAATTCGCGTAAGGAGTCTAATGTCTACAACAATCATTAATAAATTTAATGGCGCAAATAAAAGTTGTTAATCCATCATTCATTAATACATCTAAAGACGAAAGTAAGGGTTGTTAATCCCTCATTCATTAATACATCTAAAGACGCAAGTAAGGGTTGTTAATCCCTCATTCATTAATACATTTAATGATGCAAGTAAAGGTTGTTAATCCATCATATGACAACGTAAAAGAAGGCGCACGGTAAACGACTGTATTTATTTTTTGCGTAATGAAATCTAAGGTCTAATTAGTCATTCACCACATCATAATTTCATTACACACAAGTAGTTTGATGTCCATAACCATATATTACATATAATTTAGCACACGCAAAGAGTCTAAGTAAATCAACTAGTCCTATTTCAAATTAAGGAATTGGGTGCTATCATTCTAATCAGCAATCATCATTTACACCAACTATTTGAGAAGCATGAGATATCTAACCACTTAAATAACTCTGCACAACATTAATCAGTGTGCACAACCAAATTAATAACTAAATCATTCATCGACGTTGCAAAATCAATGCGCTAAAGAAACTATGCATTATTCGTGGTGAAAAACTTTAATTGTTATGCTAACAAAAATTGTGCAAGATCAACTATTTATCAACAACAAATTTGTCATGCATTAAAACTTTTAAAGAAAAATGACCAACTGAAAAGGGTGATAAAGGGTGGATTGACCATAAGCCACCTACCATTAAAAATTGAATAAATTATGAATACAATTACATTAATTGGACTTCAATCCCATAGTCTTAAAATTGAGCAAATAGGAATAACATTTTGTCATTGGGGCTCAAGCATATTAAAATATGCCACATAAGCAATATACTTAATACCTACAATTATAATTGGGTGCAACCGATTCTTGTTATTTAATGGCTATCAAAACTTTAATCACATGTAAGCATGCTTAACAAATTAGTTTGGTAAACCCACTTTTGCAAATAACAAGACTTTATTTACATGCTAGCATTAGCCCAATCATTGCATTGGATTATCAATTATACGTTTCATTTCAAATTTAGCATCAATAAATAATAATAGACACAAACATTCATGATAAATTAGATAGCTTACCTAAGGTGTATAAGGTATAATCTACTAGAAACATGTCATGTCTATAAACATGGTTAAGTGAGGAAGCTCAAGGAATAGAGATACAAAGAGTACAATACAGAGGGTGAGACTGGCACCACAGAGATCACGTGCTCTGCCACTTGGGTACAACCCAGCCTTATCATTTAGTTAATATCAACTAATAAAGGAAACAAAAATAAGGAGCGATCACCCTAAACAATGGAAATACATTAAGAATAAATCATTATTTTCCTAAAATATACACTCTTACTCTAGGGCACTAGAAAAACACAGAAGCACTATCAACTATTAAATTCCACGAATCTGTGGGAGTTGTCTCCTGGCGGATCGCCAGCCGTTAAAGGATCTGGAAAAACGCTAAGCAATACTTAACTAAACAAATTGAGGAAAAACGTAAAATGGAAAAACGTTGAGCACATATTGGTAAATTAGAGTGTATGAATCTGATCATGGATAAAAAAAAATCGGAGTGAAAGCCCGGGCGCAATCTTTATGAAGGAACTGTCAAAATACGCTGCTAAAGATCATGAAAAACGTCGAGTGATTAAGAGGAAATGTTATCGTTGTGCAAGGAGAACGAGAGATGTGCCCTGGGTAGCCAAACCCGAGGCAAACAACCTTTGTACAATGCAAAGATGACCCAAAACTCACTGAGGAATCTTTGAATTTGCTGGGCGAGATTAACAAATGGTAGAGGTAAATTTTTTATTTTTTTTTAAACCGTGTAGACATAGGGATCTCCACCATGAAGGTTTGTTGTTGAGAGACAGGAAGAGCAGAGGTAATAACACCAAAAAAATGCAAGGTAAGCGATCTCAACACATAGGCATTAGAAAAAGGTGAAACACATGGAATGCAATAAAACACATAGATGGGAGTCTTTAAAGAGATGGTCCCTCCACCGAGAAAGCAGAACCCATAAAATTCATTTTATCCCCCTCCCCGTAATGCTACAAAGAAAATTTTTGTGGAGAAGAGGGATCTTTGGTTGAGTGAAACAAGTGGGACACTGATCCACAAGCACAATCCTAGTGATAACCAACCGATGGGAGCTCTGTGGGAAGGGTTCGACCCTTGAGAAGAAAAGAAAAAAACCAAGCACAAGGAAAAATGCAATGAGGTCAAAATCAAGCACAAGAGAAATAAAACGATGGGTGAAATAAATTAAAAGTTCATAAATGAAATCACTAATAGCTCTAGAAAGCCTATTCATTTCCAGAATCTCCGTGATGATAAATCTACCGGTGAGTATAAATTATTTTTCCTCAACATCATCATTAATGGCAGATTGCAAGACCAAATATCTATTGTAATGGAACTAGCATTCTAAGTTGTTGTAAGTCATTTTTAGGGATTTATTTTGGCTATGTAAGGTGGTAATGAGATCTTCCCTGGAATTTGCTCTTACTAAGTTTGTTTAGCAGATTCTTTGAGGGTAGAGAGGAAACATACTTTTGAGAAGAAGAGGAGTAATGCAATTCCTGGTAAGGAATTCTTAGTTGGGGGAAGAGAAACCATAACCTAAAATGTCTACATAAGTGGAGAGAGCTCTTAACCTTCCTACTGGGTAGCTAAAAACCCTCAATAGAACACTGGGAAAAAGACCAGGAGAGGTTAAGACATACCAAACAATTCTTTAGAAAGTTGTTGACCGGAGAACAAAGAAACCCAGAACACCACCTCAGAGCCATTCGAAATCAACGTTAAAATGAAAGGAGTTTGAGTAAAAATACATTACCATTCCATCAACACATAAATATATGTACAAAATTTCTAACTAATTTATAGTTGCAAATTTTAAAAATGTGTACCGTAACTGGACGATGGCTTATCCATGTTCATCGACTACTAGCGATCCTCCTCGCTCCCGCTTTCTAATCGCTGAGACCTCACCGATAACTCCCAGCCAACGCTAGGGGTATTCTTCTCCCCCCGAGCCACAAAGGGGCCACACACACAACTAGAGAAAATCTATCTCCCAGCTCACCTCGCAAGGTCGAGCTACCACTCTCTATTCGAGCTAGGTATCCCAACTCCCACAAGAAAAATCAGTCAAGAAAAATCCGACAGCATAACCTTATGCATACCTATCGTGGTCCATTCCTTTCCCCTGCCATTTCTCTTATAGAGTTCTCTTAGTGACCATTTTCCAAATGCACGTTAAATTATTTTTATTAAAATTTAATTAGGAAAAACTCTCCCCCTTCCACTTGTCATTTGATCCCTTAGTTGCACCATAAATTTATATATTTAATTAAATTAATTGTCAATTTATTTCACCCATCCTAAAAGTGCTCCTTGTTGTCCCTATGTTCCCTTAATTTCTTTTAATGATTGATGCATTTATTAAAGATTAGTTGAGTTTTATTTAGGAAAGTTCTCTAGAATAGATTTCTTTCTATGTTCCATATTCCTTTTTTCATTTAATTCCCCTTTTTGTCTAAGTTCCAAATTAGCATGGCTTGCACATAAACAATAATTAATTCTTAGATAAATTATTTCTCCTTTAAATTTTAAATTTTATTTTTCTTCATCCCCCTTTTTATTATTTGATTAATTAAATTTTAGTCCTCATACCCTATTTAGACCTAGGCTTTAATTTCAACTAGGATTAGCAATTTTTTTTAAAGGAAATTTTATAATTAATAAACTTCACTCATACCACATTTATCTTAAGGCTGACCACATCAAAATAAAATATTTTTTTCTAGGAACCTAGGTTCATTGACTCACCTATGTTTAAAAATCGTGACTTTCCATTCAAGATGCACTATGTGCTCCAAGGGTGCCACTCACCTTTATTCATGTTTCATTTATGCAACATGCTCTTTAAGACACACTACGTACTCCAAGGGTCCCACTCTCCTTTGACTGATTCTGGTAGACGTCCAACCCTTGGAGTCAATACTCCATCAGGTGATCTGGTGGGAGACTAAGGGCCTCTAAGGAATAAGGACATTGCCTTATTATGCGCCCCTTAGAATCTTTGTGAGTGACTGTCTAAGTCTTCCCTCACGACATTGTGTATCTCTCGAACTAGGTAATCGCTAACCTACAATTTGAGCCATGACGAGAGTGCTAGTAGGTTGTGGCAGGGTTGCTTCCACACCTCTCCCTCAATATCTCTAGTTGTTGTGCATGGCCCCTTTACTCCTAATGTGAGTCTGATTAGAAAGCAATCGACAACCTTCATCCATCATCAAAACATGTCAGCGATCCATAAAAAACATTATAATATACCCGATCATATGTCACACATGCATAAACATAAATACCCAAACCATATACAATCCATTCCTTGACTCGATGCAGATTCCAAGGAGGTCCACCGATGCCATCAACATCCCCAATTTGTCAAGGGTCCTCCACACTCAGGAGAAACTCGTCAATAGCACATGTTGATACATAGATAATCAAATAACATAACATCATATCCACAACATCATCATCAGAATCCATAAGCGAAACAAACAATCATATACTGAGCCGGATAACTTGCACGCAAGTGTCCTCAAAGAATAAGTCATATCATGTGCACGTGAGAGTGGGATGTTACACTTCTTTCCTTACCAACATTATGGTGCAAGATAATATTTTCTTGCTGACGTTTCGGTGCCTTCAAAATATCTTTCTTCATTGACTTTTCGATGACTTGGAAATATATTTCTTCACTAACATTTCAATGAATTGGAAATATATTTGTTTGTTGATGTTTCGATGCCTTGAAAATATCTTTCTTTGCTGACGTTTTGGTTACCTGGAAAGATCTTTCTTCCTCGAAATTTTGGAGCAAGATCTTATTTCTTTGCCGATGTTTCGATGCCATAATATTTTTTCCTCGCCAAAAAACTCCTTTATTAGTGGCTCCAAAATATCTTTCTTCGCCTACATACACTCTATCAACGACTTCAAAATATCTTCCTTCACTAACACACACTGTATCAATGATAAATGAACTTTTCCACACTTAGTCGATTTTCCCAAAATATGAACTCGCAAACTTGTGACTGTCATGAACTTGCCTACGTGACTCCCTAGGAAAACTCAACCCCTACAACCAAACACCTCAACAACATGAGTACTAAGAACATAGATTAGGGGAATTTACCATCCCTCTTCTATTGTAGCCAACGATTTTTATTTTTATTAATTATTTTCAATGTACACAAAACACATATCTCGACTCTCGTCCATATCAATCTATATGAGCTAGATGGCCCAAAACATATAGACTCACTAGCCTAAATCACATTTACACAATTCCATTATAATTTGTGGGGATTAAAATTAGGGATGTTACACAAAGGACAAAAATCCAAAGAACTAGGTATTTTCCAATGAAGGAAGGCATAAATGGGATCCAAATTAATCACATAAACCAATACATAATGCTCAATGAGACCCTGTTCCTCCTTGTATGTGGACATTCCTTTTTGCAATCTAGATATTCTATATGCATTTCAATGTAAATTCAACTTCTGAATCATCTTAATAGACATGAGGTTCTCAATACTACCCCCATAAAGAAAATAGAACAAAGAACAAAACTTATCTCCAATTTTGCACTTGGTTTTGAAGATATCCTTTTTTTTCTTCAGCGCCTCTTTAATTTTTCT
>SNQJ01S0062831.1:0-13555 GCA_010110895.2 Picea sitchensis
GTGACACATACCATGATACCTGAACTAATTACCTCATGAAGAAAGAACCCTCTCTGACACAGGACCAAGCCGATGGTGGTGGAGGTTGTTGTTGCTGATAGGATAAAGATGTTGGAAGAGAGAAAAGGTGGGCCCTCCAGGGCCATGTTGAAGTCAATCATGCTCTCGATACTCCATGTCTAGGACTTGTGGGCCTTGATACATGATCTCCTAGTTATCCCTGAAAGTGGGGGATAACATTTGGCTCCAACTTGGGGAGATGTGCTCACCGTAGAGCGCATGAGAACCTCAGCATCTCTGGCATAACCTGCTAACCTGCTTGATCTCAAGTAGAAGCATCAATAACAAAAACGGGGCGGCAATGCCACCCCAACATATATAGATAAAAATAAAGACTGAAATAACACAATCAATAAGGTGAGTGTGAAAGAAAATTAACATGCAATGCAAATGGTATAATAAACAAATGCAAAATGCCTACTTACCTGCACTTACCTGTGAATTCAGTTTCCCCCACCTTGGTGGGGTTTGAGGAGGCGTTCGTTGATCGGTAATGAACGTCTTATTCCTTCTAAAGTGGACAGATAGTAGGAGTCATCCATTGATTCTCTTCCAACTTTGAAAGGCCCAAGCCACGACTGAGTGCTTCCTTTGACATCAGTTGGCTCTCCTTTCTAAGTATCCCACATCCATACTATATCTCCTTCCTTGTATTTCCTGATCTTGTATTTGGTTGTCTCTTGGACAACCCAGGTGTATTGTGCAGAGGGAGGAGGGTGGGCTTTTGTTGTAAACACTTCCTACGGGGATGGATGGATCTGTACATCATCTTCTGGTTTTTTTAGTATCTTCACAGTCCCTGTTTCCTTGTCCTTGAATTCATCCAGGAGTTGTTGGTATTCTTCCCTTTTGGGCCACTTAACTTGATCAAAGTCTTCTTCCAATGTGAAAGGCATATCTTCAGGAGAGAATTTATGAAGAGTTTGTATGATTTCATCATGCGCCTTGTCATTCTTGACAAGGTGATTAGCTTCCTGCACATGGGTTTTAGCTATTGGTTCATTTAGGAGACGGCCCATTATTCCATCTTTCAAAGGTAATTTTATAAAGGAAAGGTCAATTTCAAGAGTGTCGCCCAACATTAAAGAAAATTTCCTGGACAACAGCATCCCCCACATATCTGGGACGTCTATTATCACAATGTCAATGTGGATTACTTTCTCAAGGTATTCTTTAAGGGAAATTTCCACATTTTCAACTACATGTGTGGGTATGGATTTAGATTCAAAACCACACACATTCCTGTAAGGACGTGTAACTTTCAACCCCAATTGTTGCATGACCTTAAAAGGAATTATGTTGGCACCTGCCCCTGTATCCAACATGGAGTTTTTGAGGCTCTTGTTGTTCATTACCAAAGTCATGAAGAAAGGGGGGTTTTCACCGTATTGGACCCTGAAGTAATCGGCATGCAACATGATAGGGGGGTCCATGGGTCCATCTGATCCTTGGAAGAAATTGTCAAAACGCTCTTTGATAGATGGCACCTTAATGGCTTCTCTTAGGGGAATGGTTATATGCATCTTAGATATTGCCCCTTCAAAGTCAAACTTCAAGTCAATCTTCTCAGTCTTGGATTCTTTAGGAAGGAGCACATCCAAAGAAGGGGGTTTTGTTTGTTCAGCGGTAGGTTGGCTCAGTTTCTTTCTTCTATACACCTGGAATTCTTGTTTCTTCAACTTTTCTTTTGATTCCTGGTCTAGGTTGTTTATTACTGCCATCCTAGCTTTCATGGTTGCTTCTCTTATGGCCTCTTGATGTTCTTCAGCGGTGATATTTATCTAAGGTCCTTCCATGAAATGGCCTATATTGTTTACTTGTTGATGGTTATTATGACTATAAGGACATTCATGCTCCCAATGGGCTTCGGTGCATTCAAGGCACCAAGGATTTTCATCAACAACATTTGTAGGGGCTAAGGTGTTTGAAAGCTCTTGTTCATTCTTTGGTTTATAAAATTGGTTCCCTTTTTGAAACTTCCCTTTGTACGGGACCCTGGGTGCTTGGCTTTGGGATCTTTCCAAGTTAACAATCCTACTCATCATTTGTTCTTGATTCTTCATGATGCCATCCATAGAAGCTTGCAACTTGGCTATACTAGCACAAAGGTCTGAGGTGGGCTCAGTGTTGTGGACTATCTTTGGTTTGGTGTCCACTTTTCCCCTTGGATTTGCAAAGGGCTCAATTTTAGATGAGAGAAGGTTAGCCTCAATTCTAGTAGCGAGCTCTTGGGCTTCTTGTACTGACTAGGGGTTTTTGTCCCTAAGGAGATACCCTAATTGGCCATTAAAAGACTTGGTGTAGATGTGGACAAGGTAATCATTTTTCGGGTGATGGCTAGCAGGGATCTTTTGCAGCAAGGTCTCAAACCTTGTATGGAATTCCCAAATAGAATCATTTTCATGTTTCCAAAATTTATTTAGTCGGGTAAGAAGCATGTTAGGGTCTTCTTTGATACTCCATCTCTTGAGAAAGACCTCTTCTAACTTGTCCATGGTTTTAATGCTACCATTTGGAAGGCTCAGGTACCAACGTCTTGAAGCATCGTAGAGGGTAGCGGAGAACAACTTCATGACTAAGTCTTCAACATCATCACTTATGGGATGAAGCTGAAAAAACACCCAAAAGTTGCTCATGTGCTCTTCAGCACTAATTGCATCAGTACCGGGGAACACTAAGTCAAACCTTCCTCAGAGAACACTTTTCGGTAAGCCTTGCTTCTAGAGCCTTTATCTTACAAGCTTACCTGACGACTCCACTAGGGTGTTTTCCCTTTTCTTTGGTAGTTTCAAGTAAACTATCTGGCAACTCCACAAACCAAAAAGAGGTTCAATAATCATCCTTTATATTTTAGAAGGAAGCCTCCCAACAACTCCCCTGTTGTAAAATCACTTTTTGGAAAGAGTCTTCCTTTGAAAATCATGTCTATTTCTTAGACCGCTATGACGAACCCAACCAACAATCAAGACAATGGTAGATGTTATCCCACACTTTCAGGGATAACTAGGAGATCATGTCTCGAGACCCATAGGTCCTAGACATGGAGTACCGAGAGCAGTATTGACTTCAGCATGGCCCTGGAGGGCCCACCTTTTCTCTCTTCCAACATCTTTATCTTGTCAGCAGCAACAACCTCCACCACCATCGGCTTGGTCCTGCGTCAAAGAGGGTTCTTGCTTCATGAGGTAATTAGTTCAGGTATCATGGTATGTCACTTTGATCATCAAAACCATTGAATGTATGCATCTAATTCCCTTTATTTCTAACAATTGCTTGGACCTTACACTTTCCCACTTGACCATGTTTTGGGGATTGGCAGGATGTCCTAGTAAGCTTGTGTCTGTTGGTTTTGGTTAGCCACCTGGTTCGTCTCTGAGAATCCATCACCCGCTCCCTTCACAGCTTCACTTTTCCATCTTGTTTCCCACTCACTTGCCCCATTCCACTTGTCTGGGCACTGGGCTGACCTATTTTTAGGGTTGCACCTTATCTAGTGGGAATAAGGGGCTAAAGGCCTAGAAGGTAAAAGCAAGCTAGTAAAAGATAAAATCCTAAGAATAAAACCTCGAGATACTTCGCACAGGGATCCCCAAGAAAGCAATAAAAGGCTTCTCAACAAGAAACAAGAGGAACCCTAAAAAAAATAACAAAACAAGACCTAACTAGAGGATAGGGGGTCTCATCACGAGCCAACCTATTAGGTCCATGGGTACCTAGCAATATGACATTGCCATCAGCTGGTTACCACGCCAGGGAAGTGACCTTTGGTTGCATGGCCAAGGGAAAGGGGGTATCATCACGAGTCATCCTTCTCATTTCTGTGAAATTACTTGTGGGTAATGTTGTCACCACTGGTCACCACGCCAAGGCAGTGTCCCCTAATTATCTCTTGAGCAAAAAAGAAAGAAAAAAACAATAAAAAATGAAATAACGAAAAGAATAAAAGGCATGAATGGGCTTGGAAAGAATTACATCCATGACAGGTACAACTCGCCTTCTACAAAGGCACATGTAGGTAACATATTGCACCCTCGGTCCTCATTGCACCCACCTGCTTGGACATCCCCTGACCACTTCATCCACTTACATGGCTTGGAAGAGGTCTCTTCCGGGAACTTCCCTTATTCAGTGAACACTAGCCCAATAGGATGCCTTGCCCTTTTCCTAGACTTTTATTGTAGGTTTGTGTAACGTCTTTGAGCTATTGATTGATCTATTAGGGGTTTTATGCATATGTTTATTAATATTGATGATAAAAGGATTGCTATGATCCCTGTGACTGATGAGCCCATGGAGGGCATAGCTTTTGATGTGCGGGACCATGCCCGATAGACAGGTACCATCTTGGACCGATACACATGGGGAGATGATCAATTCGGACCTCCATGGGGTTAAAGAGCCCATCAAGTGGATGTTGAGACCCCATCAGGGGGAGATATAGGATAGAGATGGATCCGGAGCTTTGCATCATAGGAGAAGAGGACGTTCCACCAGAGGCACCCTGGCATAACTTGACCTAGGGGGGATGACCCTTTGTCAGTGGAACATTGGCCTTGGGAGGCCTAGGACGTCACCAGCTTGACCATGACATCACCCAGCATCATGGACGTTTTGGGAGGCAGACTAGGCAGCAGTGGCACGTGTGGCAGGTTGGAGAAGCCTAGGGAGGGCTAACATTTTGCTCCATGACGCCCCATATGCCCTAAAAGGGGATAACATCTCTCTTGGAGGGGATTTTACTCTCTTTTCATCTTGATTTAGGATTTAATTTGACAATTTAATGTAAAACAATATGATTTTGGTATTTTGGCCTTGTCGACCTTTTACATGACCTAAAAAGTAAAATTAGGTCATGATATTGTATAAATGGAGGATTTTCTCCTTCATTTTAAGATCATCACTCATTCACTCCATAAGGAGGTCTAAAATTTGTTCCCTCTCTTGGGTATTTGGATGATTTAGTGAGGCGCACTTGTTGAAGGAAAACATTTTTGGCATATTTTGGCATTTCTCTTGAAGGAAGGTGTTACAACTAGGGTTTGCATGGTTATTTCTTGATGAATTGTAAGTATTTTTCTACAAAACTTCTTAATGAATTGTTGTAGTTTAAATTCTTACATATGTTTATGAATATTGTTGAATCAAAACCCTAGGTGACAAGCACACAAGTAGGTCCTTGTCTCATGTCCCCTGATAGAGAAATTTCCAGCCATTGAAGAAGGAAGAAAGAGCCTAGCCATAGCTACACTCCTATTTCTTCTTCCCTTTTTGTTGGTTATACCTTTACAAGCTGAGAAGAAGGAGACATCCTGAAGCCTAGGGTTTCTACACTTTAGGGCCGATTTTTCTAGGGTTTTCTAGTGGAGCCTTGCTGCTGCAACACTGTGTCTTATCAAACCCTATTGTCTCAGTTTATCTTTTATGCTAGTCGTTTTTCCATCCAAGAAAGGAGGAGAGAGCACGAGGCCTTGCCATAGCAACACCGGAGTGAGCCTCTCTCCCCTAGGGTTTTGATTCTGAGGCCCTGCCATAGCAACACCTCATAACTCTTTAGTTCTTGGCCGTTGACTCCTTCAACCTTTGTGTCCTTCACTTTTGACTCCTATAAACCCTAAGGCACTGATCTAAAGTCCTCCAACGTTGAAGTGAAACTTGATTACAACACTCTCAAAAGCTTTGAATTGAAAAACCTAATCACTAACCCTAACCTTAAACTAATCTACTAACCCTAAGTGTTGCCTTCATCCTTTGTTATTATATCATTAGTGCAGCTACTTGTTTTCTTTATGAGCAATTGAATAATGGTTAAGGCATTTATTGAATGAAATATTGATTGGTTACATTGAATTCCATATTGTTCCAATATTTATTGGTGAAGTGTTATAATTTTCATTGCTATTGATAAACATTGACTTCGTCAACATTTATTGTCAATTGCTTATATGTTATTCAAATAGTCCTCTATTATCTGAAGTACTAACCTCATTGAAATATAACTTGCATATATCAGTTTGATTTTTCATTGTTCCAGGCAGGTATATCTTTGGGGGTTTACTTTAAATTGGCCTTTGGTTGAACTATCTATTTGGTGGTGGCTTGTGAGGGGGAATCTGTCTGTGTCTTATTATACTCTTGCCTCTTCAAAACCCCAGGTCACCAGGGACGTCTCCCCTAGGCCTCACCTCCCTAAATAGAAAGAACCATTCCATCGTGGTGACATTGGGTGGGAAAGTTTCATGTTACGCCAGTTTGACCCACAAGACTCAAGCCTTTTATCCTAACTACAAACTGTGTGATAACAGCCCTGATATGCTTGTTGTTTCATGAGATTCTAAGCCATAACCAAAATTTCTTTGAGAGTACAGAGAATTTCCATGCAGATTGTAAGAGTTTGATCCACCTATTGAACCTTGGAGACATCGGGCATGTATGATAGAACTGAGGGTGGATTTTTTCCATAGACTACTTCAAAGGGAGTCATGTGAGTGGCGATATGGTAAGAAGTGTTGTACCACCATTCAACGAGGGGTAACCATTAAAGCCATTGATTTTGTCTGTCAAATGTAAAACACCTCAAATAAGTTTCCAAACATTTGTTGACAACTTCAATTTTTCCATCAGTCTGAGGATGATATGCTATGTTGAAATGCCATTGGGTTCCCTGGATTCGGAACAATTCTTGCCAGAAAGTGTTGGTGAAAGTTGGATCACGGTCAGAAACAATAGAATGAGGCATGCCATGGAGTTTGAAGACATTATCCATAAAAATTTGAGCCATGGTGGATGTTGTGAATGGCTATTGAAGAGCACATAAATGAGCATATTTGGAAATATGATCCACTACTACCATCATGACTGAATTATTGCCTTATTTAGGTAATCCAACAATGAAGTCCATAGAAATATATGTCCAAATAGTAGGTGGAATTAGAAGTGGTTGGAGTGTGCCTAAATATTTGATTGTCTCTCCATTATTGCATTGCCATGTATCACATTCATCCACAAATGTGCATATGTCATGTTTCATACCGTCTGAGAAAAAAGAATGTTTGACTCGTTCATAGGTTTTGGTAAAATCAGAATGCCCAGTTGTAGGTGAAGCATGAAACTCAAAGAGCACGGTGGATTTAAGGTTCGATTATTTACTTAAATACATGTGACCTTTATAAAAAAATCTTGTCATGGTTCCATGAGTACCCTGGAGAATCTTTCATATCCTACTGCATTGTTTGGATCAGTCTTGAAATTTTGGGGCTTGCAACCATTCCTGATGAACCTCCTGAAGCCAATTTGCGAAAATGAAAGATATGGGAAAAAAAGACTCATCTTCTTCATATTTCTTAGAAAGTGCATTAGCCACCATATTTTCTTTTCCTTTTTTGTAGATGATCTGATAATCATATCCAAACAGGTTGGTTACCCATTTTTTTTTCTTCGAGGAAGAAATTATTTTTTCTAGAAAATACTTGAGGCTTTGATGATCAATTTTAATTTGGAAGCGTTGTCCCAAGAAATAAGGATGCCAGAGATCTACAACGTGCAGAATAACCAACATTTCCTTTTCATAGGTGGATTGGCCCAAATGGCACTTGGGAAATTGTTTGTTGGTGAAAGTCAAAGGTCGACCATGTTGCATGAGGACAACCCCAATGCCTTTCCCTGAGGCATCACACTCCAGTACAAAGGTATTTTTAAAGTCAAGGAGATCCGGAACATGAGTAGTGCACATAGTCGCTTTCAAAGCTTGGAAGGAATGGTCAACTACTGGAGTCCAGCTAAAATAATAATTTTTAAGGAGCATTGTGATGGGAGATGCAATTTTTCCATAATTTTGAACAAACTTGCGATAATAGCCTATCAAAGCCAGGAAGCCACACAAAATTTTAAGAGTTTTCGGGTGCGACCAATCCTGCATAGCTTCAATTTTCTTTGGATCCACCCTGATACCATCCTTGCCGATAATATGTCCCAAGTACTCAACTTCAGAGGCTCCAAAATCACATTTAGATTTCTTAAGAAAAAATTTGTGTTGAGTCAGTAGCTGTAGAAATTGATCCACATGGGCAAGATGGGCTTGCCAAGTTTTGTTATAGATGAGAATATCATCAAATAAAACCAAGACAAAATGACGAAGGAAAAGATGAAAGACATGATTCATGATACTTTGAAAAGTGGAGGGTGAATTATAAAGGTTGAATGGCATAAACAAGAACTCATAGTGACCCTCATGAGTTTTGAATGCAGTCTTGGAAATGTCTTCTTATTTCATACGAATTTGGTGGTAGCCAGAGAAGAAATCAAGTTTGGTAAAATAATGAGCACCACTTAATTCATCGAAAAGGTCATCAAGGACAAGAATGAGAAATTTGTCTTTGATGGTGAGTTTATTGAGGGTGTGAAAATCAAGACACATGCACCAAGTACCTTCTTTCGTGAATACCATGACTACTGGAGAAAAATATGGGTTGGTTCTAGGACGGATGACACTGAATCATAGAAATTATTGAATAATATTATCAATTTCATTCTTCTAATCGAAGGTATGATGATAAGGGAGAACATTTGGAGGAATACTTCTCGGAACTAGGGGAATGGAATGATCATGGACACCTCGATAAGGGGGAAGTCCCCGGGGGGGTTTGAAACACAACTTGGTTTTGGGAGAGGATATATTGGAGGTCGGGATGGAAAGAGGGTGTCTCAAATGCCTAAATGGAATGAAGTTAGGAAATAATGCGAGAATGACCTTTTCTAAGGAGCTTTTCGATTCATTGTGAACTAATGATATTTGGTGACCCTGTTGTTATGCCTTGGAACTGGTGTTGTTGGCCCTCCTGCTGGAATTGCATGGTTAATTTTTGGAAATCCATGGTGATAGGGTCGAGAGTGCATAACCATTCATCACCAAATACAATGTCACAACTGCCCATGTCAATAGAAAACATATGGGATTTCATGTGGTACTGACCAATTTGGAGGCACACATTTTCACAACACCCTCCACATTTCATGGAACCCCCATTGGAAATCATGATTTGGAAATTATTAATTGGACGGATATATCAATGTACTTCTTTGGAAATGCAGTGATGAAGAAAATAATAGGTGTTGTCACTGTTAACTAGAATGATGACTTTCCAGTTCTTAATGTAGTCAATTAACTTGAGGGTTTGGGGAGCAAAGAAACAAGCGAGTGCATTCATGGAAATCAGTGGTTCAACTTTCGGTGGATCAGAGGGAAGATGAAGATCAATTGGTGGGGGTATATTGGGTACATGGGAAGCATTGGCCTCTTCTTCAGAAACATCCTCAGGCATATCCATAAAAATATTATATTCCTTACACTTGTGCCCCAAAAAATAATGTTCATCACAATTATAATAAAGACTCTTAAGTTGGCATGCATCCCTTTCGGCTTGATTCAATTTCAGGATCTTGAGGGGAGTGGTAAGAGGGGAAGGAAGGGTGGGTTTAGGGCGTGGAATAATGTGTGTTTTTCTAGTTTTGGATGAGACTGCTTGTTGTGCTTACTTGGCCCTTTTAGTAGGTTCCAACCAATTTTGGGGGTGAGCTATGAGGACATGGGCACATATTTCATCCTTGACGCCAATGATAAAGAATTCTCTGGAAAAAAAAATCCATGATGCCCTTCATTCTGAAATCCAATTGCTCAAAGGCAGTATAAACTCTTCCACTGGCTTAGTTTGCTTCAACTTGTTCCAACGACCTAAATGATGTGTGTCGGTGTAAACGTGATCATAAAGCTCTTCAACAAACTGTGTCCAAGCCACATACCCTTGGCATGCCTTTTTGTGCCAATTTCCACCATTTCCAACATTTAGGATCCAAATGGAGAACACCATAATAGAGTTTGGCCAACTCATCAGTAATTTCATGCAAAGAGAAGTAGTGTTCCATTTGGGTGACCCAACTTATGGGGTTTGAGCCATAAAATTTGTTCACATCCACTCGAGGAAGGCATAGATCACACTGAAATTGATTGGATTGGAAAGTCTACGAAGTGGAGGAAGTATCACCTTCGGGGTGCAAAGGTTGGTCAGATGAGGGAAGGCCTTCAGGAATATTTAGTTTGGCGAAGAGCTAGCTCACAAAGGATTCAAGCTGGATTTCCATGTGGGCATATAGGTCCCTCATCATGTATTGTTTCAGGGCTTCGATTTTGGAGTCTATGGTGGAATGCATGGAGGAATTGATGGTGGAAATATTGGCATTGATTTTTAGTAATTCCTTCTGGGTCGTGGAGAGATCAGATGACAAGGTATTGAAGCATTCTTCAAGGCCTTGGATGTGGGTGTGGGCCATGCTGAAAGGGGGGCACAGGAAGGGGGTTAGTGGGTATGCATAGAAAATGGGTTACGGGAGAAGGGTATCACGATGATCAAATAAAAAAGGGGGAGTCCAATGGGATAGTTCCCAAATAAGAGGGTCGAGACCACAGGAAAAAAAGGATAAAAAATGATCGATATCACTACAATCAGGGAGAAAATAGGAATCCAATGGGATAAGTCTCAAATAAGGGTCCAGGAAGGCCCCAATTTTATTTTATTTTTCAATCTTGCAGAGTTATACTCTGATCTAAATAATACTGTAGAGGCGAAATGCCCACATTATTAACAAAAAGAAATGTTTGGTAATTTCGCAACCAAAATGTAGGAGGCAAGGTTACACGGCAATAGATCTTGTCTATTCCTTTTATGTTATGTTTTCATCCCAAGGGTTGGGGTGTTCAAGGTTCCTATAGACAAGGGTTTTCCCTGTACTATAGCTCTCTGATATATGTGTAGGGTCGAGCAATAGTACTTGACCCAATAAATCAGGGCACCAACTAAGGAGGTTATACCATACCCTTATCCATACTACCTGATTACCCAGGTACTAAAGAGTATATTCTTGAGTGTTGTTCTTGGTGGCACTATAGCAGTCAGGAGATCGATTGGTTGATCTATAGAGGGGTTTAGGATTCCTAGGAAAGTCTGTATACAAGTGTTGTCTAATGCGCTACCACTCGAAGGGGTACCAACAGAGGTTACAAGGGTGTCCAACAATGTAATCTTAAAAACCTCTTATATTTCTTATGTGTATGTTTCTCCGACCGCAGATTTATGCACTGAATGACAGATCATTGTAGTTTAAAGACGTCGAAACACAGCTCTACCCTGAAAATTCTTTTACCCACAATTCCTTCCCAGGAAAGTGATCTGATACCACTTGTTTTTTCTTTGAAAGAAATTGGGAAATATATTAATAAAAAATTGTGAGAAATTTCACAGAGTAAAAAAGTACAAAGGCAGATCCATCCTATACTAAATTTTCAAAATCAGGTTATGCATTAGCTATATATATGGACCTTCCATCTCTATTCCTTTTTACAATCAAAATTCTATAGCTCCTACAACTGCATATTCTATGAAATCCTCCTAGACAAAATATACAAAAACAAAGCATTCTTTAACAACAAAAACTAATTATCTTTCATGTCCATTTCTTCTATTTCTTCTCCTGGAGGGAGAGTTGTTACTTTCAATTCAGGGCCAGGAGGGCCATTCAAGTCCATTACCACGCGAGGGCTCAGTGAAGAAGCTTCTTCTGAGATCCATCTTGTTGCAGTTTTGGGTCTGGGAGAGATTGGTTGTTGTCACAAATCTTCCACTTTCGTTCTGATTTCTCCCACTTCGTCCTTAATCCTCTTCTTCTTGAACCTCTATTCTATTAGTAAATCCATGTTAATATCTAATTGGGATGACAAGTTTTCCATCCTAATGTGAATGACTTGGATAGATTGCTCCAACGCAACACAATCTTCCTCCTGCACTTCTCGCTGCCAACGCACAAGTCTCATTCTTCTAATTTCCATTGTTGGGTTCTTCTATTTTCCATTGAAGGGTTGTGAAAATCAAATCCTCTTTGAATTCCAACACTATAATTTTTCAAGAAGAGAGCACAAAATTGCAGAGGTTTGAGTCTCGTAAATTGACGAGAGAAACTAATTGTGTCTCTCCTCTCAATATCTCGACCCGTCCTTATTCTCCCCATTCTACATGTGATCTATCACCACTGCTAAGACTATTGAATGTCCAAATTCACAGCCATTAACTGTATTTTCCTTTCATGTAATCTGAAAATCCAATTCAGGATGGACGAAGCATGATTATTGAAGGTGGATATGGCTGGGGTGGTACAAGGTGACATCATGGGAATGATACAAAGAGTGTGATCCATGGATGAAATATCAATCCAAGCTATGGGAGGAAGTACTAACTCAAATAGATAATGAGGCCAGACACTTGAATCCATAGGAAGGCAGGTATATTCATGGAAGGGGAGGGATTTAGAGGCTAGGGTTGTTGACACGTACTTCTCCAAGGAGATGCAGGTCAAATCCAAATGCCCATATATATCATGTATGATGATAGTGCTTAGGACATGGGTCATGATCTATTGAGGGCATAACCACCAAGAGTTAAACAAATACATTGATGACTTAAGGGATGGGGTGAAAAGAAATAAGTAAGAGTAGTTGCAGGAGTAATCAACAGTTTGAATTTACAACAAACTGACTAAATAAAATGGACCACTAACACAATCCTTATTCGACTTATTTCCTATTTGCATAATGGAAATATTTTTAGGTGATGCAGATTTCCCGAACCCAAGGATGCTCCTGCATCAGACACCCCTAGTAAGAAAAACATGAGCTCCAACTCATGTGTAGATCATTGTTGAAGTGAAGAGATCTGCACACGTGATAATTGATCTTTAGTCATCCACGATGCATCCTTTGCCCCTCGATTCTTCCACTTGATCAAATATTCCATGTACTCCTTACGTCGAGTCTTCTTACCAACTCTTGTAGAAAGAATTTCTTCAACATTCTCCTCCGGCTTAATTGGTAGGTGTTGTCCCCATTCGTTGAGGGTACCTTCATCTACTCTTTTGTCCCCTTCATGAAACTCATATAGGTTAGCAACATTGAATGTAGGAGATATGTCAAATTTCTCTGGAAGTTCCAGCCGATAAGCATTATCAGAGATCGTTTTCAGAATTTGACATGGACCTATCTTCTTGTACTTGAGTTTGTTGTATGTAGCTCTAGGAAATCACTCCTTTCTCAAGTGATCCATGACCATATCACCCTCTTGGAATACCTTATGTCTCCTATGTTGATCTGATCTTTGTTTATAACTATTATTGCTAGTCTGCAATTTCTTCTTTACATGTTCTTGTAATTCATGCATAATGTAATTCTTGTAATTCATACATCAACACTCTTCTTGCCTTTCAAATATGGAAATGCAACCAAATCTACCACACCTTTTGGTGATCATCCATAAACAATATGAAATGGACTCTTTCTCGTAGACCTGTTCATTGAATCATTATATGGGAATTCAGCTTGAGCTAATGCCAAATACCATTGACTAGGATTCTCTCCACTTAAACTTCTCAACAAATTTCCTAGACTCATATTCACTAC
>SNQJ01S0062832.1:3137-22796 GCA_010110895.2 Picea sitchensis
AAGGTAACAAAAGAGAGACTTGAACTCAAGACCTCTTACTTAATAAGGCAACTTTGAACCAAATGATCTAGCAAAACATATTGTAATGTTCAGAAGGAGGATTGGGGTTGTTGTTGTTGTTCTTGGAGAGCGTGCTAAAAAAAAACTCTTTTCACACAAGAAATTTTTTTTGCTTCTCGATGAAAACAAGGGTTAGATCTTGGTTAGCTTACCCAGAAGATGCACCTTTTCCTATCTGTTTCTGATTTGCCGAGATTGAACAAGGCATGGGGCAAAGAGCATACGCAGATCTCTGGATCTGACTGTAATGGTCGTATCTTGGGCAAACATAAACCTTTTCAAGTGAAACGAAAAGTGTTCTTGACTAAAACGAGTGCTCTAGACGCAATGGAACAGTCCTCTCAGCCCAGAAATGTATCAAAATTACAGAAAGTGGAGATGAGGCAACTCGGCTTCATGATCTCGATCTTCAACAGGAGCGGGTCTTCAAACAGGCTATGATACCATGTTCGACAACACAGGTATTCCAACAGAGAATGAACACCTTTAGTAACCACTCACATAACCAAATCAAATATCAACACAGCGATGTTTTCACATGGTAAAATCCCTACGGGGAAACATCCACGGCCCCAGCCAACGCTACCACTTGGAGCAGTTTATTAATGCAAAGAAAAAGATTACAGAGAGATTTTACAAGAGAGTTTCTCACGATCGATCATCGGAAAATGAACCTCCATTCTATTTAAATAGAGATTATGGACCAATCAGGTGTTAAGCCATAGATCAATGGTCATTAAGATCGAGGAGAGTATGAACCATTGAATCACTCTATGCCGGGAACATATTGTGACCATCGGATTTCCTAACTACAAATGCATACTAATGCACACTAAAGAAACACACTAGAAAAAACACTTTTACCTAACAACACAATAGACCTTACTAACTCCTAAGTGTCTAAATATCCTAACAAATTTTCCATCCAAGATGATAAACGGGGTTGCATAGAAGATGAGTGACTAAGGAAGCACTCATTGCAGGCCCCCTTGCTTGGTGAAAAGGAAACCATTTTTCCAAGTTTATGTGGGATGAGGAGAGTGGCCTCCATCCATGACTATCTCTAAACAATAAGGAAGAGTCTCTCTCGGAGCATCATGATATAGCTAATGGGTGGTCAGTGGTAAATCCATCTAGGAGTGGTTGTGCCTACGATTGGGTGGAAACGGACACCCCTCTCAGCAGTTGCTTCACTATTTGGTTCATTGATAATTATTCTCATGCCCTGTGTACTAGAATTGAAATGATGGTTGAACGTCTGTGTCTAAATTTAAACTTTTCATTTTATGATAAATAATAGAAGTTCTTATGGTTTTTTTGTGAACCCCTACCTTTGAATGGTTTTTGGTTGCCTCCTCTTAGCAATAGGAGAACCATTAGACATGAGTATTCAAAAAAAATTAGGAATTATTTTATGGTTCTTGTATTGGTCGAGAAATATCTTTCCCTATTTTAGAACTTAAGTTATGTGAGAAGTTGCTTCCTTCAAACCAAGTGTCCAAGAGACCACAACCTTGACCAAATATTGGCTAATAAATATGAGTGTAGCCTCTGAAGCTCAATAAACTTCCATATGTCTGAGACCTTGGAACCCTTCACTAGGTCCGAAAGGAGCTAAGCTATCTTGGCTTCGGAATTATGGGAGTATGAGGATCCCGTATGTTATAGCCCTACCACTCTCAAACCAGCCGAAGGAAACCTATTGTTATGGTTACCAGCGAGGTAGACTGACATCTGGTGGTTTCCTTAACCGTGATCATGGGATCTATCCCACTGTTAGACCTTGGCCCACTTATCGTTCATGAAGTAACGAGAACCATAGCTCCAAGGACATTTTGAATCTTCCCTGACCATTGGATCTACATCGTGGTCAGTTCAGTTTTGACCACTCCATGTGAAAAGGAGTGTTACATGGATGAAACCCATGAGAATTGAAATCATGAAGTGAAAATAACCATAGATGCGGGGAAGCTTCAGGATCTCCCATGACCGTTGGATATACGTTGTGGTCAGTCCAACGTTCACCACTCCGAGTGAAAAAGGAGTGTTAAAAAGGTAGAACCCATGAATGTCAAAGTCATGAAGCAACGAGGATTATTGATCCGAGGATACTTTGTGATCCCTCCTGACCATCGGATATAGACCATGGTCAACCCGAAGCTGACCACTTCAGGAGTAAAAAGGAAATTACACAGTGGATCCACCAAACGCCGAAGTTGTGAAGCAACGGAGGTCGTATATATATGGATCTACGTGGACCCATCTCGACCGTGATATATAAGGTGTATTGGGAGGTTGCTGGTAGGATTTCATACTTCAAAGCTCTAGGATATTTTTTGGGTAGGAGAGGCTAGAGACTCTCGGAGGTTGTCCATCCGGAGTGATATGGCACATTGACATCACCTAGAGTGACGTGGACCAATGTTCAACATGCCATGTGTCACCTTGATTCGTGCTTTTTACAGATCTTATATGCCAATTGGAATGTGACACGTGTCTCCCATTGATGGGACCATGTGTCATCTCTATTCCTTGCCACGTGTTAACCCCGGGTACATGCTCACATGGCCTAGTAGCTGGTGGAATACCCGGGGCACTGGGAGTTCAAAACTTCGGGGAATTTGGGTTGCTGGGGTTAATTAGGCCAAAGTATCATATCCACCTATCCTTGCCTCTGTGTTTAATAAATTTCCAAGTGTAAGTGTGGACCCTTTGAGAGTATGGGAATTTAGAACTTTGGAGGTTTAGAGTGGTGTGATTTGATGAGTCAAAATGGGCCAAAGGACCAGATTTACTTTCCCGCTCCTACAGGCTATCAAATAATTTAAATATAATTAATTAAATGAAAAGGGACCCTCTTTGAGACTTCGGCATTCAGGAGATTTGGGTTCATGAGAACATGAGGAGGAATTTTTCTAAAGTCAAAGAATTAGGCACTAGTTAATATTAATTAATCCAAGTTCCTTGTAGAAATTGGTAAAGAGTTGGATTTTGTCGTGTTAATGGTTAATTAACCTAGTGGACCTATAGGATCTAGACAAATGCCAACTCTGGGTCAAAACAGTATTCGTATACTATGATGATGTGTAGTGTAGAATGACAAGGAGCCACGTGGGTGCCACATTGTTTTAAGGGACTCCGGTTAATGAAGGCTTATAGAACCTTGAAAGGCAATAACTTGCAATCCATAGCTCAGATTTGAGCATGGTATCAGTCACTTGGAATCTATTACCAAGCATAAGGTGATGGAGGTCTCGGGACGAGGATTTGAGATGATTAAGAAAAATGAATTTTGATGCCCCATCCCTTAAGAAGGTACTTTAGGGGTCGTGTGTGTTACAAAGTGGTATTAGAGCGAACAATAACACTTGGCCTGATTTGGCTCATGAACGAGTCGAATAAAAATCTTGTTAGAGAAATTGTAAGGGGTAACACCCTATATTACCCCATTCATAAGAAACTTATCTAAAACACTGCTGAAGAGAGGAATGAAACTTTCTATTGTTGTTATATGTTTTGAAAAACTTGAACTGTGTGTTGTTCATAAACTAGTAGATAATTAACTAACAGAAAATGTTTTATAATCACTCAAGCAGTCAGTGGATAGCAGGAAAAATACAGCGTAAAGGATGGTGATACATCATGAGTTGGGGCAAATCTCCCACAATAGAGAAGAGGAATCTGATGAGAGGAGGGTGGTGGAAACCCCTCTATATTTGGTTGAAACCGTAAGAATCCGCATGGAAAAATTATGGAGTTGTAAGGCTGACAATGAAAGGTTGATATTAACGCAGTCCTACTACAAATCCTATCATATATACAAATACAGTTGCAACATGGACTAGCATCTAGTCACGTGGACATACATCATACTAAGAAAACCCAAAGTTCACCTGAGATACAAAATCATGGTCCTAAAAGTAGCTACATAAGAAGGAGCACCTCAAAGAAGGCCCAACATGGAGCCAAGAGACTCTCAATGGAAGAATCCTCCAGTGAGGAAACTCACAACTCCAAGGAATCATCTAGTATAAAAAATAGTTCACATTCCAAGAGGAGAAGAAAGAAGAGGAAACATTCCAAGAGCCATGACCCTAAAGAGTTTAATAATTCCAAACCACCCACTTTCGATGGAGAAATTAAAAAGGGGGAAGAAGAAGAATTTTGGCTACTAGGATTGAAGAAGTACTTCAGAGTCCATGACTACTTTGAAAACCTAAAGGCTCGAATATCCATTTCCAAATTGAATGGAAAGGCCTCCATTTGGTGGGAGGACCTTAGGAATGTGAAAGGAATCCATGAGAAGGACTTGTCATGGAAACAATTTGAGAAATACTTCAAGAAGAAGTATCTGTCGAAAAAATACTTTGATAGGAAGACCAAGGATTTTTATGAGCTTAATTTAGGACAACTCACAATAGATGAATATATCAACAAATTTGTCGAGTTGATAAGGTATGTGCCCTACATAAAGGATGAAAAGGTAAAGATGTAAGAATTTATTAGTGTACTGCCTCAGTCCTTCCAGGAAAAAATTGAATTTGATGAACCCAATACCTTAGAAGATACTATCCGAAAGGCAAGGTATTTATATGAGCGATTCAAGAATAAGGTAGAACCTCATGAGGATTGGAAGAAGAAAAGCAATTCAGGTTTCAAGAAGAAGGGGTTTAAATCCTCAATATTTAAGAACCATGGAAAAAGTTCTAAGGATATCCTCCCTACTAAAAGTGTATATCAGCAAATATTCCCATCTTAGAGTGGAAATAAACCCTTTGGAGCAACCTCAAGTAAGATTGATCACACAAAGAGAGAACCCTTGAAATGTTGGGGTTTTGGAGAAGAACATGTGCTGAGGGAATGTCCACATAAGCAACAGAACAATAGGAGGGTCTACAACATCCAGGAGGCTACCACAGTCAATAATGTGGCTAGGAGCATGCCACAAATCTATGCAACCTTGGATAATAGACAAGTTGACCACCAAGATTTAGTGGTGGAGATGCAAGGTATGATTTCCAACCATCTACTTTTCATTTTAATTGACCTTGGTTATAATATGAGTTATGTTTCCCTTCAAACTGTTGAAAAATATAAATTGCAGCAAGAAAAACACGTTAAATCATGGCTGGTAAAACTAGCCATTGGAACCAAAAAAAGGTAACAAAGGTCATACTATCATGCCAAATCATTATGAATGGATTACCCACCCAAGAAACCCTAAGAATGATCCCTATAGGATCCTATGACCTAGTGATTGGCATGGATTGGTTGGTTTCCCATAAAACCAAGTTAGATTGTTTCAATAAAACTTTGGAGTGTGAAGATGAAGAAGGGAGAAAAATAACCCTACAAGGGATTCAAAATGCTATCTCAGTGAGAAAAATATCGGCCCTTCAAGTGAAGAAGTATTGCAAAAAAGTGTTAAACTATGTTGAGAACAATAAACCAAGCCTAGAAGACCATCCCATATTAATAGAGTGTAAATATGTGTTTCCAGAAGAGGTACCAAGTCTACCTCCAAGAAGAGATATTGACTTTTCAATAGAACTTGTACCAGGAAAGGTGCCAGTATCTAGAACACCCTATAGAATGAGTACACCAGAACTATTTGAGCTCAAACTACAGCTAAAGGAGATGTTGGACAAAGGCTACATTCAGCCTAGTGTGTCATCATGGGGGGTACCAAACTTGTTTGTGAAAAAGAAGGATGGAAAACTCAAGTTGTGCATAAACTATAGACAACTTAATAAGATGACCATTAACAATAAGTATCCCTTGCCAAGGATTGATGAATTGTTTGACTAGTTAAGGGGTGCTACAATTTTTTCCAAGAATGAATTGAGGTCTAGATACCATCAAGTCTAAATCAAGGATGAAGACATCCACAAAAAATCCTTTATGACAAGATATGGGTGCTATGAATCTGTGGTGGTGCCATTTGGGCTTACCAATGCACCAGCCACTTTTATGTGCTTAATGCATAATGTACTCAATAAGTTCCTGGATGGATTTGTGTTGGTTTTCATTGACGATATCCTAATCTATTATAAGAGTATGGAATAACATGAAGAACATCTCAAGTTAGTGCTTCAAGCGCTAAGAAAACGTCATCTCTATGCTAAATTTAGTAAGTGTGACTTTTTCCAAAAACAAGTCCATTACTTAGGCCATGTTATTTTTGAAGAAGGAGTGGTAGTTAATCCTGACAAGATCAAATCCATTATGGATTGGACTACCCCAAAGGATGTATCTGATATCATATCCTTTATGGTCCTAGCAGGATACTATATAAGGTTCATAAAGGGATTCGCCACGATTGGTTTCTCAATCACCTCCATTTAGAAAAAGGGAGTTAAATTCATTTGGACATCAGAATGTGAAGAGAGATTCCAATATCTAAAATACCTTATAACCAATGCATATTGCAAACCCAAACAAGTACTTCCTTATGTGTATAGATTCCTGAAAGGAAGGGATCGAAGGAGTCCTTATTAAAGAAGGACATGTGATTTGCTACGAATCCAAAAAAATGAATGAGCATGAAATCAATTATGTGACCCATGATATAGAATTGGATGCCATAGTACATGCTTTAAAAATATGGAGGCATTACCTCATAGGTAGGATATTTGTGCATATGATAGACCATAGTGGGTTGAGATATATGTTCGATCAAACAAAACTCAATATTATACAATCTAGATGGATGGCTCTCCTTAATGAGTTTGATTTTGAAATCAAACATATCAAAGGAAAAGAAAATAGGGTGTTTGATTCCCTTAGTATAAGTATGAAATTAGTTCACTTGGTAGTTGTAAGCAACTATGAATCAAATGTCAAGGAGAGATTCAAAAGTGCACAAGAAACAAATGCATTTTTCAAGACTGTGAAATCATACTTAGAGAAAGATCCCACAGGGCTGAAGTATGAGGGTTATCAATTCTTGAAAAATGGCCTGCTAACATACAAAAGTAGGTTGTATATTCCAAATTGTGACGACTTGAAGAGGTTCATAATGGATGAACTGCACAAAATACCATATACTGGACATCCTGGTTATCAAAAAAAGATCACATCCACTAGGAAAATATTTTATTGGCTCGGACTCAAAAAGGACATAGTTGATTACTTAGCTAAATGTCTATAATGTCAACAGCTTAAGGAAAATAGTCAACATCCAGTAGGGTTGTCTAATCCCCTACCAATCCTAGAATGGAAATGGGAAACCATCTCCATGGATTTCATCACAGGGTTACAAAACTCAACCAAACAAAATGACACCATCATGGTAGTTGTGGACAAATTGAGCAAGGTTGCTCACTTTATTCCTGTCAAATCAACTTGCAAGGCAATAGATATTGTCAGTATTTTCATGAAGGAAATGTTTAGACTGCATGGCATTCCTAAGGAAATTATATCTGACCGAGATACAAAATTTACTTCAAACTTTTGGAAATCTTTGTTTGTTGGTTTTGATACTAAATTGCTATTTATTATAGCCTATCACCCTCAAACTGATGGGCAGACAAAGAGGTTAAACCAAGTGTTAGATGACATTTTAAGGATGCATGTAATGCATCAGCCCAAGAAGTGGGAATACTACCTACCACTGGTAGAGTTTTCTTATAACAATGGCTATCAAGAGTCATTGAAGATGAGCCATTTTGAGGCCCTATATGGTAGAAAATGAAAGATTACAATCAGCTGCTATAACCCAGTAGAAAAAATTACGATCAGGTCAGATATGATAAAGGAAATGGAACAACAAGTATTTCATATAAAACAAAATTTGAAAATAGCTCAGGATAGACAGAAAATCTATGCAGATAGAAAAAGGACTCCTAGAGAGTTCAAAGCAGGGGATCATGTGTATCTCCGAGTTAGGCCCATTAAAAGTTCCTTGAGAATGGGAGCTTGTGCCAAGTTGGCACCTCGATATTGTGGACCCCTTGAAATTTTGGATAAAGTGGGACATGTAGCATATAGACTAGCACTTCCTCCCACAGCGAAGGCACATAAAGTTTTCCATGTTTCATTACTAAAGAAATATGTACATGATTCTAATCATATAATTGATTGGTCTATGATTCAGGTGGAACTAGAGAGACAATTCCTTCCAGAACCAAAATGCATAATAGACAGGAAGGAAATCTGACTCGAGAATAGAACCGCTTCACAAGTTAAGGTGCAGTGGAAACACTTTGGTCCAGATGAAGCTACATGGGAAATGGAGGATTCCATGAAATAGGCATACCCATTTTTGTTTACTTATGTAGATACAGAGAACATCAGCAGGTAGAACATAGAGGAAGATGTTCCTTTAAGGGGGAGGTAATTGTAACACCCATGTTTCCCCCAACTTGAAAATATAACTATAACTTGCCAAAAGACTATGGGCAAACTGAATATGTTTGGATGTTGGAATTGATGAACCTTTTTGTTATAAAAATATAATGTATGTATTTTTTTTATTAAATAAAATGGATAGTGGTGTGTAACTGTTGAGGGGGTTTTCCAAGGTAGATCATGATGCATGAGAGAGATGGTCAAGGGAACCACCAATGGTTGAGATGACCCCCACCAGACCAATACCTTACTGGATTTAAATTACTTAGACCCAGAACAGTCCTCTGACCCAGAAATAAGTTACCAGTCAGGTTGGTAGTTGGGAAGTCCTCCTCAAGAGTTAATGAGGATGTGGGCAGAGTACCCATCTGAAATAATTCATGAGTTGACATAAACTGGGGATTTTCACCCACGCAATTTTGTTGAAGAAGGAAATAAAAGAAGGAATTTTGTGGGCAGATTAGATTACATAGAGGATGAGTCGAGAGACCATTATTCCAGAGAGAGAAGGGAGTGTGCAACTCTCAGGTTATTAAGAGAACTAAAAAAAAAAGCTTGTTCTAGGTTCAAGAATTTGTTGGCAGCATTTTCAGTCCAAGCTAATAAATGGGGTTGTAGAGAAGATGAGTGACTAAGGAAGAACTTGTTGCAGGACCACTTGCTTGATGAAGAGGAAACTGTTTTTCCAAGTTCTTATGGGAGGAGGAGACTGGCCTCCATCCTTGATTGTCGTTGAACAACAAGTAAGAGTCTCTCTCATAGCATCATGATCTAGCTAGGGGGTGGCTAGTGGTAAATATGTCTAGAAGTGGTTGTTCCTACAGTTGGGTAGAAATGGGCACCCCTCTCAGTAGTTGCTTCACTATTTGGTTCCTTGATAAGTATTATCATACCTTGTGTACTAGAATTGAAAGGATGGTTGAACATCTATGTCTAAGATTTAAAATTTGCATTTTATGAATAATAATAGAAGTGATTATGGTTTTTTTTTAACCCCTGCCTTTGAATGGTTCCTAGTTTCCTCTTCTTAGCAGTACGAGAACCATTAGACATGGGTCTTCAAAATAAATTAGGAATAATTTTATGGTTCCTGTACTGGTCGAGAAATACCTTTAACTGTTTTAGAACTTAAGTTCTATGAATGGAAGGCGCTTCCTTCAAACCATTCATCCAAGAGACCACACACTCATGCCCACTGCCTTGACCAAATCATGGCTAAGAACTATGAGTGTAGGCTCTGGAGCTTGACAAAGTTCCATATTATGGGGACCTTGGAACCCTTCTGTTAGCACCAATTCTTGCAAGGGGGTTGTTTCTCTCTAGTTTCAGGCCCTTGGTGTTAAATGCGAAAAAGAAGGGCTTAAAATCCCATCAAATACAATTTATCCAAGGCCCCAACCGTGAGAGAAAAAGCACATACTCATAAAATTCCATGTCGAGCTAAAAATCAAGCGATCAGGCAAAGATTGCCTTTTAATGGTGAGGATCCTTTGACATGGACGATCAACGATCATCAGGAAATTGGGATCAAAGGAGTTGTGCAAGGTTTAGCGCAAGAGATAGTACCCATATTCCATGATTTAATCTGGGTCATCCAATCGTAGGACGCGTGGTGCACATCTGCGCTTTCGACAATTTGGTCACCAGGAGAATGGGGAAGAGGTGCATCACAGACTCCCAGTGAGAGAAGTCCTGAAATGACCGACACCATTGATCGAGGAGTGATCTCAACCGCTCAATCTTGGAAGACACGTGGCGGAGGTTCCAGGCCAAAAGGGGCCCCACGTCTAAATATGGATCTCAAACGCCCAACCAAGGGACATGTGGCGCATGACTAAGCATTGTTGGCGTTTCGAGAGTCAGGATTTCAAAGGTTAAGGGGTTTCTCTTCCGCTTCATTTCGAAATATAGAAACAAGAAATGTTAAAGCCTCTGATATTTGGGCCCACAGTCTTGGTGCCTGGTCACAAGGAAGAAAATCTGGAGAGAGCAGAGCCTTTCAAGATTATCATAGTGAAAGCACCGAAGCCATCTCAGTCGTCCATCTAGGGACGACACTTGAGTGCATTTGATTTAAAAAGGGCGTGGATCTGGGTGGTCATGATCTGCGTGCCAAAATCTACGGATGAGGTCCAATTTCAGACCCCCTCCATCATTTTACCTTTAATGAGGGGGGGGNGGGCGGTCTGGAATTCAACGTGCAAGTTTGACCAGCTGGGATTAAAGTGCTTTGATCTGCGACCCACATCCAATTTCAGACCCCCCTTTTCATTCTTCCTTTAGCGAGGGAGGGGGGTCCGGAATGAGGCATTTTTCAATGTGGGCCCCCCTCCTATCATGGTGCCTCCTCCTTGCATCATCCCCTACTTCTTCCAAACCACTTACCACCTCCCTCTTCCCCTGCCATTTGTCCTCTAGTCACCCTCATGGTATATCCCTTTCCCCTTCGCTCTGTCTTTCCTTCTAACACCTGTCCATCTCCCTGCCACGTTGCTCCATCATAAGAAATGTGTCCTCCGCTCTCCTAGGTGTCATGTCCCTTCACTCTGACCCATCGCATTACGACCTCCTTGTCACCTTCCTAGGGCACATCACCTCATCGGCTGGTGACACAGCCCCCCGCTTCTCCGCCTCTTATCTCTCTTACCTCAAAGCCCATGTATTCTGCCACGTCTGTCCACATGGCCCCTCCTCAGCTCATCATCCTCTCACCTCCTGCCATGTTTCTCTCTCTCCCTGTCACCTCCACCTCAGCACCTTCCGTCATCCACTGTCCCCTGCCTCCGTATCACTTCCACATAAGCGCCCCCCATCTCACCTTCACGATGTTGGAGCCTTCGCCCTCCTCATCATATCCTCATCCATGCCTGCCATCTGGGTCCCACCAGCAGCAGTCCAGCGAAGCAACAGACATCCAAACGGAGACCGCCACGTCCTGCAGGGGCAGAGTTTACCAGGCCTTACCTGATCCCGAGAGAGCAATTATTGAGGTAGTTGATGGTAGTTTAACGTCATCATCTTCCATAAATAGAAGGCTGAGAAAGGACAAAGTGCCAAGGTAGATTGTTATTCTATCCTGATAAGGATCGCCTCTAACAGAAGATTGCATGGGCAGTCTGCCCAACGTCTACATGCGCAGCCTGACAAAGAAGCTCCTCAACGTCAAGCATTGAACTCATGACATGATCGTGCCTTCAGTGCCTGAGTCAGTTCGAAGTATATGTAGGCATTTTTTCCTTTTTTGTATGGATCAATGGTAGAGCTAAACTCCCAACTGTAAAATTTTAATGAAGCACTGGTTTTCCTAGTTATACTTTTGTATTTGAGACTTCTTGTTTAATGAAAGTCAACTTCTTTCCATCTTTGTAATCTCTGTGTTAAAACACTCGGAATTGGAGAATCCAGTCGAGGGTTTTGATATTGTAGGATAATGAATGTTTGATCATTGCATGTTTGCAAGAGTTTTAATCAGTTTCTTGTGCTACCTTCTCCCTCTCACACTGAATATCTTGGAATTGGAGGATCCAGTCAAGTTGTTACAGTAGCGTTGGGATGCTCGGAATTGGAGGATCCAGTTGAGTTGTCACTACAACTGTTGAAACTGTGTCATTGAGGCACATTTCAATGTTTTTTTTTTATTCTCCAAGATGATGGAAGGCTTGATTCCCATAGTAGTCTTGTTCATATTTCTCACCAAGTCTTCCTTCTGCTCATTTTATATTTAGCTTACTGACAGAAGTTAGATCAAGACCTCACCTGTTCATGCATAGCCTGAACTAGTTTTCTAAGTTAAAACGATATTGTTCTGAGTTTACTTCCATTTGATCACCCCTTTTATTAACAATTGTGACATATAAACTGATGGGTATCAAGCTTACTCCTGCTACAATCTAGGAGTGACTTCTGACACTAACATTTCTAGCGCCATTGTCGGGGACGAAGTTGAAGATTTTCCCCAGGATTGAATGACATTGAGCCTCTGATTTTGAAGGTGCATCAGGCATCAGAGCCACCTGGTGACTCCATTGTGACAACTCCATTGTGTTGAACCTACTTTTTCATTTGTGGCTTCCAGAGGTAGACACATGCAGTGTATTCCAAAGCTTCCTTTAGAAACACCTGAAGTCGATCCAGAGAAGATTATCATAAAGGGAAAGGCCCTCAAAGAAGGAACTTCTACTGCTGAATCAAGTATTTCTGATAGTTCTCGTTTCCCTCTGTTAGAAACTCCAATTCCTACTTCTCACTTTCCTAGCAGACCCTTTACTAAAGTTTCTCGTTTCCTGAATATTGGGAGTGTTCCTGCTGAGTTTACTTCCCCTCGTCTTCCATTGGAGGGAGAAAATCTTGTCACTCTTATCTCCCTTGACATTGCAGCCTGGTCTAGACCCAGGAACTTAGGAGAGTTTCCTATCCCAGGCTTTAACACCCCTCCTCCTATTATTGTTGTTCCTGTTGTGTTAACCCGGCCCTCTGCTCCTTTAAGCCCTGTAGCCTTTTCTTCAAATCCTCTGTTGTTTCCTTTTCCTCCTGTGAGTTCATCTCCTCTCTCCCCTATTCAATCTCCGTCTCCTCCTAATTATCCTCCACCTAATATCCCTATGGTAGGAGCCAATCCCCCTGGTAATAGAATGGATTCCATAGTGGTTTCTAGATATTCCCCTCTAGTCCTACCTCAGCCAATCAATCCTCTACCTATTGGAGATTACTTGAAATATATGCCTAAATTCACTGGAGAGGAAGACATAACTATTGAAGAGCACCTTATTGCCTTCTACAGTTATGCATACAACCTGAACATTGAAAATGAAGATGTCTGGATGAGAGTCTTTGTCCAGAGCCTTGACAGTGAGGTCAGAAAATGGTTTAGGGGACTGACCCCTGGATCTATTGTTGGGATTGAGGCTCTATATAACTCCTTCTTGAGACAATGGGGAGATAAAAAATATTACATGTATTACATGACATAATTTGGGTCCTTGAAGAAGAAGGAAGGAGAGTTTGTCTTTGACTTCTCCAAAATATTCAATAAGATGTACAATAAGATCCCTGTTGAGATCAAACCCTCAGAAGAATCTGCCAAAATCACTTATGCTAGTTCTTTTGTCCCCAATTTTTACCTCCTACTTAGAGAAATAAGAGCCACTTCCATGGCCAACATGGAAGATGCAACCTTGGAAGTAGAATCAAATGTGTTAGCAGTTAACAGGCTCAGAAGTAAATCTGACAAAGATAGAGGAAGAGGGAAATTTGAGGCATCAACCTATGGTTCTTCTACAACTCACCCTCAGGTGGATAAATTGACAAAGATGGTGAAGACTCTATCTGCAGAAATGGAGAAAATAAAAATGGAGGGGAAACAAACATACAAAAATCCTCAAAACACCAAAAATAGAGGCAACTTCAGGAGGCCTAACAACAATGTTCCTCAAATTGTGCCAAGGGAACAAAGGAATGGAGATAGGGATGATCAAAGGATTCATACCCCCCTCCAGAATAACCTTGTCACTGATGAAGAGAGGGAAGAAGAGGAGCTTGACCCTGAAATTCATTGTATTGAAGACACCTCCCTTTTTCCCCATTTGAATCAATCTGCATATGAAGAATCCCTTATGAACAGTCAAATAAATGAGCTGAGTAAAGGGGATAAATCCCATCATAGCAGTTCTAAAAAATACAATCTCAAGTCAAAGAATAAAGAAGAGAAGTCTGATCATCCCCTCATAGCAGAAAATCCTGCTAAACCTACAGCAAACACTTCCCGAGAAAAGAAAACTCAGAACCTCTCGCCAACAACCAAAGACCATGTCCCTGAGGTAAGAGAAATTCATAAGCCTCCTTCCTCCTTCTTCTTTGAGCATGAAATTTAGAAAATCAGTATTCCTATTCCCATTTCAGAGCTATTCCAACATGAAGATTTCAAAAAATCCCTCTCTAAGCTTTTGCAGCCTGAACCATCCTACCATTCCATAGACTCAATGAATATCCAAGATGAAAATCTAGCAGTCATCCTGGGCCCCATGGTAGAAGACAGAGATGATTCATCACCTCCCTTCTACACATCCTTGAAAATTCATGATAAGTTTCTTCATAACTATCTGATGGATTCTCGAGCATCTCATAACCTCATGCCCAAAACTGTCATGGAAGAACTTGGGCTGGAAGTAACAAAGGCCTATCATGATTTGTACTATTTTGATTCAAGGAGGGTGTAATGTCTTGGAGTCATCAAATACCTGGTGGTGTCCTTATTCCATCTACCAATGAAGAGTGTGGTCATGGACATTGTGGTAGCTAATGTTCCTCCCAAGTTTGGCATGCTATTGTCAATATCTTCAATTAAAAATATTGGAGGAACATTATAGATGGACCTTACATATGCTACCATCCAAGTCTTTGGAGGGGAACACAGAAGGTTGTACAGAAAAGCTCAGTTGGCCTACATTGTAAGCGATGAAGAATATCCCACCAATCACCCCATATTTACCCTTGACATTGATTTGGGATCCAGCTTGTTGCAGCTCACCAACACCCTTGAGCCTCCTCTTCAACTCAGAAAGCAGTCTGTTTCTTTTCATGAAGCACGTCCTCCAACTACTGTTGTGTGGAAAATGTTATTTGATGGAGATTCTTCTAAATATGGTGCAGGTGTTGGAATAGTATTTTTTTCCCTTTCTCAGGAAACCATGTCTTTTTCATACAAATTAGAGTTTGAAGCTACCAATAATGTGGCAGAGTATGAAGCTCTTGTTTTGGGCTTAAGGGCTACAAAGGACATGGGGATTAAAGAGATAGTTGTGTTTGGAGATGTTGAGTTAATTGTCCAACAAATTAGAAATGTTTACTAGGCCAAACACCCTCCGCTTAGGAGCTACAGGAATGAAGTATGGGACCTCATTGATAGTTTTTTCCTAGCTTTCAATATATCATTTATTTCAAGAGGAGAAAACACTTAGGCTGATTCTCTCGTTGTTTCAGCAAGAAATTTCAAAGTCCCTCTACCTCCCAAACTCAGGTATGACACAAAAGTAAAATATAGACCCTCCATACCTGACAATGTCAAGAATTTTAAGGTGTTTGAGGATGATCTTGAGATCAAAATATTCCTAGAGACTATTGAGGAATTTCCAGCATTGCACATTAATCAGGACCCTGCTTATGAATCTGACCTTATTGCTGGTATTTTTCTGAACAAGATTGTTGATCATCATATTGTTTAGCTCCCCAACAATCATATTCCCAAGGGACTGGTTCCTTTGGAAATACGTTTTGACAGCAATGATGTGGCAGTAAAGGGAAATCGCCCCAAAGATAATGTTGATACAACTAAGTGCAACATTGGCACAGAGAAGGAACCAAAGTTTATCAAGTTGTCAAGCAACCTATCAAAAGAGCAGAGGGCCAAGTATACTGAGTTATTAAGGGAATTTTTTGATTTGTTTTCTTGGACCTATGAAGAACTCAAGACATATGACACAGCTGTCATTGAGCACAAGATCCCACTCAAAGAGGAGGCCAAACCATTTAGGCAGAAGCTAAGACAGATTAATCCTATGTTGTTGCCTATTATGAAAAGGGAGGTAAAGAAGTTGTTGGATGCTCAAATCATTGTCCCTCTGAGATATTCTGAATGGGTGGCCAATTTGGTCCCAATGAGGAAGAAAAGTGGAGAAATCATACTCTGTGTTGATTTCATAAATCTGAAGAGGAGTTCACGGAAGGACAATTACCCTCTACCAAAGATGGAACATATATTGCAGAGGGTAACAGGTGCATCCAGAATTTCAATGATTGATGTCTTGTATGGCTACAATCAGATCTTTGTTCTTCCTGAGGATAGCGAAAAAACAGCCTTCACCATTCCTTGGGGTACATGCATGTATGCCAAAATGCCCTTTGGGCTGATGAATGTAGGGGCAACGTTTCAGCGATCCCTGGACATAGCCTTCATTGGGGACAAAGATCAGTTTGTGGTGATCTATATGGATGACATCACATGCTTCTCCAGATCTGATAAAGAGCATTGTTGTCATCTAAGGAAAGTTTTCTCGAAATGTAGAAGGTTTGGCCTTTCCTTAAATCCAAAGAAATCATTGTTTGTTATGAAGGAGGGAAATTTGTTAAGCCATATAGTATCAGTAGAGGGAGTGAGAATCGATCCCAGTAGGGTGGAGGCAATTCAGACCTTGTCACTTCCTAGGTCCAGGAAAGAAGTCTAGGTTTTCCTAGGAAAGATCAACTTTCTAAGAAGGTTTGTCTCAAATTTTGTTAAATAGGTGAAGCATATTACAGCCATGCTCAGGAAAGGGAATGAAGTAAAATGGACCATTGAACCCAGGAAATACTTTGACCATATCAAAAAGGCATTGACTGAGGCACCTGTGCCTATCAGTCCTGATTATTCCAAGGACTTCTTGGTCTTTTATTTTGCTTCTTTTGACACAGCGGTTGTTGTTATACTGTAGAAAAATGATGAAGGGAGGGAGCGACCTATTTCCTTCTTCAGTAAGGCATTAAGGGATGCAAAAACCAAGTATGAAATCATGGAAAAACAAGCCTATGCCTTAGTGAAAGATCTCAAAGCTTTCAGAGTCTATGTATTGCACTGAAAGGTAATTGCATATGTTCCTTTAGCCTTTGTGAAGGACATTCTGATACAACCTGACATAAATGGGAGAAGAAGCAAATGGATTGCCAAAATCCTTGAGTTTGATCTCGAAATAAATCCCACCAAACTAGTTAAAGGGCAGGGTTTAGCCACGTTTTTTGTTGAATCCAATTGTAAGGCCTTGGGGGTCAACTTCATCAGTGACCACTCAGAAAATCAGCAAGATGAGTTGTCCAATGAAATCTCTCAGGACATCTTACCACTAGAAAAATGCACCTGGTACAGATACATTTTATATTTTCTATAAGAGTTAAAGCATCCTAATGGAATGGGGAAGAGTAAGGCAAGATATTTAAAGCTCAAAACAACTAGGTATTGCCTTATTAACCAGATCATGTATTGGAAAGATCCTCTAGGAGTGTTTTTGAGGTGTCTGAACCCACCAAAGGCCGAGAGAATTATTTTTGAGTTTCATGACAGCCTATGTGGCGGGCACCATTTCTGGAAAACCACAGCCCACAAAATTCTTAGATTTGGGTATTACTGGCCCACCTTATTCACTGATGTCTGCAGAAAAGTCAGAGCCTACATCAAATGTCAAAAATTCTCAGGAAAGGAGTAGCTCAAATCTCTGCCACTAAAGCTTGTAGTAGTTTCAGGCCCCTTTTAGCCATGAGGGTTGGACTTCATAGGAAATATTCATCCTCCTTCAAGTGGTCAGCACTGGTGGATCTTAAGTGCAATAGATTATTTCACCAAGTGGATAGAAGTTATTCCCACCAGGAGTGCTTCACACAAGGTAATCATCGACTTCTTGGAGGATATCATAGCAAGGTTTGGCTGTCCCAGTATAATTGTCACTAACAATGATGCATCTTTCAAGTCTGATCCTTTGATCAAGTTCTGTGAGCAATTTGGGATTTCACTTATTCACTCCACTCCCTATTACCCTCAAGGTAATGGAATGGAAGAGTCTTCTAATAAAATTCTAATCAAGCTCATTAAAATATTGTTCAAAGACAATAAGAAGGCATGGGATTCAAAGTTGAAATTCACTCTGTGGGCTAATTGAGTGACAACAAAGAGGCCCCTGGGCACCTCCCCTTTTCAACTTGTTTATGCGATAGAAGTTGTATTTCCCACTCAGTTGGTTCTACCTGTAGAAAAATTCTTTCAAGATTATGAAGGAGAGCTAGACCATATGGTCAGAAGAATTCATCAACTAGTGGAAGTGCAGTAGATCAGAGAACATGTAATGGACAGAGCTCAAAATCATCAACAGAAGATCAAGCAGGCCTTTGACAGGAGGGTTAGAAAGGAGGAATTCAAGCTGGGAAAGTTGGTTCTTAAGTGGGATGCACCCAGGCAGGATAGAGGCAAACACAGAAAGTTTGAAGCCCTCTAGATTGGGCCCTTCAAAATATCTCAGGTGTTTTTGAACAATACCTACAGGTTGGAGGATTTGGAGGGCGGAGAAGTTTTCAATGGCCCGGTAAATGGGCATTTTCTGAAAAAAAAAATTGTTTGAGTCATTGGTGGCTCATATGTTTTGAAAATATTGTTTTCCTGTTCGTTTCATCTTAATAAATGACTCCATAGCCCAACAGCAAGGCACTGGAACTGTAGAAGGAGTTCTTAGAACATCACAGGGATGACTCTATCCCCCATGGAGCCTAATGTTAGCACCAATTCTTGCAAGGGGGTTGTTTCTCTCTAGTTTCAGTCCCTTGGTGTTAAATGAAAAAAATCAGGGCTTAAAGGCCCATCAAATGTAGTTTATCCAAGGTCGCATCCGTGAGCGCAAAAGAACATACTCAAAAAATTCCATGTCAGGCTTAAAATCAAGCAAGCGGGCAAATATCGCCTTTCAATGACAAGGATCCATCGACATGGCAGATCAACGATCATCGGGAAATTACGATCAATGGAGCTATGCAAGGTTTAGTGCAAGAGATAGTGCCTATATTCCACGATTTAATCTGGGTCATCCGATCGTAGGATGCGTGGCGCATATCCATGCTTTTGGAAATTTGGTCATCGGGAGAATGGGGAAGAGGTGCATCACAGACTCCCTGTGGGAGAAGTCCTAAAATGACTGACACCATTGATCGAGGAGAGATCTCGGTAATTTGATATTGGAAGACACATGGTGGAGGGTCTAGGCCAGAAGGGGCCCCACGTCTAAATATGGATCTTGGACGTCCAAACAAGGGACATGTAGCGCACGATTAAGCACCATCGACGTTTTGGGAGTCGAGATTTCAAAGGTCAAGGGGTTTCTCTTCCACTGCATTTCAAAACCTGAAATAAGAAATTCCAAAGCCCCCAAGGTTTGGGCCCACAGTCTTGGTGCTTGGTCACAAGGAAGAAAATCTGGAAAGAGCGGGGCCTTTCGGGATTATCATAGTGAAAGAATTGAATCCATCTCAGTTGTCCATCCGGGGATGAAACTCGGGTGAATTTGATTTAAAAAGCATGTGGATCTAGGTGGTCATGATCCATGCACCTAGATCTACGGACTAGGTCCAATTCCAGACCCCCTCCATCGTTTTTCCTTTAATGAGGGGGGGGTCTGGAATTCAGCGTGCAATTTTGAGCGGTTGGGATTAAAGCACTTTTATCTATGGCCCACAACTAATTCT
>SNQJ01S0062832.1:22823-33965 GCA_010110895.2 Picea sitchensis
AGTGTGGGCCCCCCTACTATCATGGCGCCTCACCCTTGCGCCGACCCCCACTTCTTCCAAACCACTTACCACCTCCCTCTTCCCCTGCCATCTGTCCTCCACTCACCCTCATGGTATATCCCTTTCCCCTTCGCTCCCTCTTTCCTTCCAACACCTGTCCTTCTCCCTTCCACATTGCTCTGTCATAAGAAACATGTCCTCCTCTCTCCCAGGTGTCATGTCCCTTCTCTTTAACCTGTTGCATTATGGCCTCCTCATCACCTTCTGGGGGAACATCACCTCATCATCTAGTGACACGGCCCACTTATTCTCTTCCTCTTATCTTTCTCACCTCAAATACCATGTCCATCCACATGGCCACTCCTCAGCTCATCATCCTCTCACCTCCTCCCATGTGTCTCTCTCTCCCATTCACCTCCACCTCAGCACCTTCCGCCATCCACTGTCCCCTACTTCCATATCACTTCCACATAAGTTCCCCCCATCTCACCTTCACAGTGTTGGCGCCTTCACCCTCCTCGTCAAATCCTCATCCATGCCTGCCATCTGGGTCCCCCCCGCAATAGTCCAACAAAGTAGAAAACATCCAAAGTGAGACCGCCATCTCCTGCAGGGGCAGAGTTGACCGGGCCTTACCTGATCCAGAGAGAGCAGTTATTGAGGTAGTTGACAGTAGTTTAACGTCGTCTCCTTCCATAAATAGAAGGTGGGGAAAGGACAAATCGCAGAGGCAGACTATCAGTATATCCTGACAAGGATCGCCTCTGACAGAAGACTGCATGGGTAGTCTACCCAACTTCTGCATGTGTAGCCTGATAGAGAAGCTCATCAACATCAATCACTAAACTCATGACATGATCGTGCCTTCGATGCCTAAGTTAGTTCCAAGTATATGTAGGCATTTTTTCCATTTTTGTATGGATCGATGGTAGAGCCAAGCTCCTGACTGTAAAATTTTAATGAAGCACTAGTTTTCCTGGTTATGCCTTTGTATTTGAGACTTCTTGTTTAATGAAAGTAAGCTTCTTTCCATCTTTGTAATCTCTGTGTTAAAACACTTAGAATTGGAGGATCCAATCGAGGGTTGCGATATTCTAGGATGATGTATGTTTGATCACTGCATGTTTGCACGAGTTTTAATAAGTTTCTTGTGCTACCTTCTCCCTCTCACACTGAATATCTTGGAATTGGAGGATCCAATCAAGTTGTTACATTAGCGTTGGGATGCTCAAAATTGGAGGATTCAGTCTAGCTATCACTATAGCTGTTATAACTGTGTCATTTAGGCACATTTCAATGTTTTGTTTTTCTTCTCCAAGCTGCTGGAAGGATTGATTCCCATAGTAGTCTTGTTCATTTTTCTCACCAAGTCTTCCTTCTGCTCATTTTATATTCATCTTACTAGTGGAATTTAGATCAAGACCTCACTCGTTCATGCATATCCTGGCCCAGTTTTCTGAGTTAAAACGATATTGTTATGAGTTTACTTCCATTTGATCACCCCTTTTATAAACAATCGTGACATATAAATTGATGGGTATCAAGCTTACTCCTTCTGCAATCTAGGAGTGACTTCTGACACTAACACCTTCAATAGGTCTAAAAGGATCTAAGTTATCTTGGCTTCGAAACTCCAAGATTATGGGGCTTTAGGATGTTATAGCCTTACCACTCTTAAACCAGTCGAAGGAAACCTACTATTACAATTACCAGCGAGGTTGACCAACATCTGGCATTTTCCTTAACCATGACCATGGGATTTGTCCCACTTTTAAACTTTGAACCACTTACCATTCACAAAGTAACGAGAAATTTGGATCCAAGGGCATTTAAGATCTTCCCTAATCATTGGATCTTATACACCACGGTCAGTTTGGCTTTGACCACTACAGGTGAAAACGAGTGTTACATGGATGGAACCCTCAAGCATCGAAATAATAAAGTGACAAGAACCATATATCCAAGGATTATTCGAGATCTCCCATGACTGTTGGATCTATGTCATGGTTATTCCAGCGTTGACCACTCCAGGTTAAAAGGGAGTGTTAAACAGGTAGAACCCTCGAACGTTGAATTCATGGAGCGATGAGGACAGTCGATCCTAGGATACTTTGGGATCTCTCATGACCATTGGATATATACCAAATAAAATTACACAACAGATCCCCTGAACACCGAAGTCGTGAAGCAACAGAGGTCATAAATATATGGATCTATGTGGACCCATCTCGATCGTGAGATATAAGGGGTATTGGGAGGCTTCTGGTAGGAGTTCGAAATTCAGAGCTCTAGGATATTTTGTGGGTAGGAGAGGACAGAGACTCTCAGATATTTTCCATCCATAGTGATGTGGCACGCTAACGTCACCTAGAGTGACGTGGACCCTTGTTCAACATGCCACATGTCACCTTGATTTATTCTTTTTACAGACCTTATATGCAAATTAGAATGTGACATGTGTTTCCCATTGATGGGGCTACATGTCATCTATGTGCCTTTCCATGTGTCAACCTCAGGTACATGCTCGCATGGCCTAATAACTGGTCGAATACCTGGGGCACTAAGAGTTCGTAACTTCAAGGAATTTCGGACGTTGGGACGTTGGGGTTAATTCGGCCAAAGACTCGGATCCACCTATCCTTGTCTCTACATTTAATGTGTCCCCACGTGTAAGTGTAGACCCTTCGGGAGTTCAGGAATTCAAAACTCTGTAGGTTTGGAGTGGTGTGATTTGATGAGTTAAAATGGGTCGAAGGCCCGTATTTACTTTCCCGCTCCTGGAGGCTATTGAATAATTTAAATATAATTAATTCAATGAAAAGGGACCCTCTCTGGGACTCTGGCATTCGGGATATTTGGGTTCATGATCACATGAGGAGGAATTTCACTGAAGTCCGAAGAATTAGGTGCTAGTTAATATTAATTAATCCAAGTTCCTTGGAGATTTTGGTAAAGAGTGGTATTTCAATGTGTTAATGGTTAATTAACCTAGTAGACCTATAGGAGCTAGAAAAATGTCAACTCTAGGTCGGAATAGTTTTCATATATTATGATGATGTGTAGTGTCGGGTGACAGGGAGCCATGTAGGTGCCACGTGGCTATAAGGGACTCCATTTAATGAAGGATTAAAGAACCTTTAAAGGGTATAAATTGCAATCCAGATCTTGGATTTGAGCACCGTAGTAGTCGTTGGCAAGCTCTTATCGAGCATAAAATGATGGAGGTCTCTGGAAGAGGATTTAAGATGATTGAGAAAAGAGAAATTTTGATGCCCCGTCCCTTAAGAAGGTATTTTAAGGGTCGAGCATGTTACATGATCCAGTCCTCCCACATGTTGATCCACTCCCTGATATTATTATATTCCCTTCATTTATGGTATCCTCGGACCTGTGAACACCATACCTCCTCTTACTCGCACAAATGTTTCCACTTTCTTGGTTCTGCAAACTTAGAATCCCTTGAACCCCATCAATGCGTCCAAATTCTTCCACTTCTTCACATACTTTCTCTCACATCCGAGAGCCTTTAAATTGCAGAGCTCCACTTTCCTTCAAATTCACTTACACCCACTTACACACCTTAGATCGATTAGGGCATCATTAGAGCTCACACGCTCAATGATTTTTACACATACAGATCATGCTCATAAAGTCAGCTCTGAGTCCTCTCATTTTTCTATTAAATCAGGCTATAATATTCCTTTCAAACATCTCCATGAAAATCAGTCTTGGTTTCCTTCTATTTAACATGATCTCATTCACTGGTCCTCAGTTCTTAGCCACCATCCGATCTGGTCTATATTTTATCTCGTCCATCGCATGTTTCCTTGATATCGGGATAAAAAGAGCACATGTACAACTTTCATTTCAACGGCTCATTGTATTTATCTTTCAACCTATACGACAATTATCTCCCATCTCTCTAACTACTCATGAGATGGTCAGGTGGGAACCACGTTGATATACGGCTGAGATTGAATCTCGCTTGCACACCGACCTACGGTCTATATCGCTCCTCATAGATCATCATCATTGGAGTATCACCACTCACAATCCACTGCGACCAATGCTTCTCCAATGAATGGTGAAGATCTACTCTCCATGTTAACTCAACGACTTTCATTCGCTTTTCACTATCATTGTGGTTGTTGGATTACTAAGAGGGGGGTGAATCAATAATCAACAATAATTGTACTTTTAACCATAATTTATTCTTCAGCAATATTCAACAACTTATCATTAGCATTCAATATATCATCAACAGTATAATCATAAACATCATAAACAACATCACATAACAATAGATACACAGTACACTAGAATTTACATGGAAACCCAAATGGGAGAAAATCATTGAATGTTTTTCTTATATATCAAAAGAATACATTCATTGTAAGCACCAATTTCTGATTCTCTAGCTAAAATTAGAAGGAGGATCCAACCCCCTATTCTCAGGCTCCAACATGAAGGAAGCTACAACTCCCTAATTATCTATCTCCAACCAAAACGAGGCTACAACCCCCTATGTTCTTTGGATACAACCACCTTTCGTTTCCCCGTCATTTCTCCTTGAAATATGAATGTAGACCAACTATCACAGACTCTACCACTGTCACTTCCACAAACTCTGTCACTATCTTTGACACTGTCTCATTAACCTGTATCTAATCATCAACCAACTAAACCTGTACCATACCATGCATCAAGTGTATACCAATATGCATACTACCGCATGCATAAATCATGAACCAAAAGAAACATCAACAATGAGTAGTGAATCATGAACAAGAACATCAACCATGTAAAACCTGTGTCATATACCATATCATCAACCATATGCAGATATGTACCATATAATCAATGAAGTAACTCAAAGATCCTATGCATGCCCCTCATGCATAAATCACCATACAACATGGATATCCCTCAACCATATACAATCAAATCAAGGATGTGAACTATAAGAACCATATCAATGGTGTACCATACATAACAATGTTGCTCACTTAGCCAACTAACTAGCATGTACCATATCCAAGTACAAGAACAACCATACCAAGAATTCCTCAAGCATTCACAACATCATAAGAAAATATAAGCATCAAAACAAACTAATAACCATACCAGAACTTTTGTAGCTTACCTAAACTTGTAGAATGTTGACCTGAGAACTTGCTTTTAGACTCTAGGGACTTGGTACAAACATCTATTCAAATTTTAATAATATTTTTAGATGTACGTGGATTTCCCTTCTACAGCCTATGTATATATGTTATTTCCTCCACTGCAGCCTGTGTACATACACTTCCTTACAGGCCTGCAACTCGCATATAACTCATAAACTAGGGTTTTACTGTAACTCCAAGATTTTCATCGTCGGCCCTTCTTTTCTACTTCAAAAAATGATGCTACAACCTTAGAAAAAGATCACTAGATCACAAGAAAGATAAGAAATGAATAAGTGTGTAAATGTACTTATGAATGATTCCTTGAAGTTCTTATATACTTGGGCTAGGTAACTCCTCTCCTTATTTTAGGGCTTCTAGGGTTTTCTTGTTACAACAAATTTACCCCTTTAACTAAGATTTATAACAAACTAAGGGCTTCGTGTCCACTCTTTGGGGATTCCAACATTACAAGGCCATATTTCCCTAACTGTGAGGAACTACATGGCATTCTTCATATCACTGAAAATTAAACGACGATTATTATCAATCTATGAGGGCATGCCTACATTTACAATGTCCTTCATTTCCATATTCTTTATTCAACTTTGGGTACCAAAACCACACCATCAGGGCTACCAGAATATGAAACCAGAATTATTCAAGGATTGACATCGATCTTTAAGGGTTGACATCATTCTACAAGATCATTCTCTAAGGTTTGACATCAATGAAAACCAACAAAACATTGTCCAACAATCTCCCCCTTTGGCATTGATGGAAACACTTAGGCATGGAAATCCTTATGCTCATGCTCCCCCTGTGACCATTGCTCCAACTTACTGCATGCCTCTATCTCTCCATGCCTTACTCTTTATCTCTCCCCCTTTGACATCAGTGGAAATGGGTACTCCTCATCTGGGGTTGATCCCCCTATATACAAGCCTCCTCTAACTCTATATACTTTTATCTTCATGGTGCTTCCTCGTGTAACTCTCTAATGTATATGAAAAGCATTCAAAATAATTATCTACTTGAACTCTTCAAGAATTTTGTTTCTCTCCCCCTGTTCAATTAATCTTGTTGTTGAGTGGATCACTATGGGGTAGAAAATACTCCATGTTTCGGTCACTGATTCTCAAAAGGTACTCTTGCAAGCGGTTTGGTGAAGATATTTGCAATCTTCTCTTTTTTCTCGACATACTCTAGCTTGATGTTCTTCTCTGTAGCTTGATCCCATAAGAAGTGATACTTTATCGAAATGTGCTTCATCTTAGAGTGCATCACTGGATTCTTTGAAATACTGATGGCGTTGGTGTTTTCACAAAGTATTGAAATGGGATCATCATACTTTACTTGCATATCCTGCAAAGTCTATTTCATCAAAAGAACCTAAGTACAACATGCCGTTGATGCAATGTATTATGCCTCTACTATGGACATAGATATTGATGATTGTTTCTTTCTTAACAATGATACCAGACACTCACCCAAGTAGAAATATGCTCCGCTTATACTTCTTTTATCATCAATGCAAGATGCCCAATTTGCATCTTTGTAGGAAACAAGAGAAAAATCTATCTCTTTTGGATACCATAATCCAAACGTTTATGTACCTTTGAGGTATTTGAATATCCTATTCACTTCTATAACATGTGATTCATTTGGTGTTTCTTGAAACCTTGCAACCTGTCCAACTACCTATATCACTTCCAGGATATAAGTTGTAAAATAACATAGGCTACCAATAATCGATTTGTATTGTCTCTAATCTGCATCCTTGGAGTCATGGTCCTTCATTAACTTGCAACTTGTCTACATAGGAGTACTAGCCGATTTGCAATCTGTCATTCCAAACTTCTTCAACATTTCTCTGATATACTTTTCCTAAGAGATGAAGATAACTTTGTTGCACTGACATATCTATAGTCCCAAACAGAAGGTTAACTCGCCAATAAAGGACATCTCAAGCTCATGTTGCATGTCTTTAGAAAACTTATGACTGGTCCTGTCATCGTCACTTTCGAGGATAATGTCATCTACATAGACTTCAATAATCAATATACTATCTCAATCCACCTTTATGTAGATATTGTTGTCTTCATTTCCTTTCTTGAACCCTTGTTGTTGTAAATATCTATCCAGTTTCGAATATCATGCTCTGGGGGCTTGTTTGAGACCATAGAAATCCTTCTTCAATATTCAAACATAACTTTCCTTCTATGATAAATGAAATCCTTATGGATGATCAATGTAGACTTCTTCCTATAGATATTTGTTTAGGATTGTAGATTTCACATCCATGTGATACACTTTAACATTATTGGAGCATGCATAGGCTAGTATTAGTCTAATTTCTTTCATCCTGGCAATTGGGAAAACGTCTCTGCAAAATCTATACCTTCAATTTGAGAGTATCCTTTGCATACCAATCTTGCTTTGTTCCTGGTAGCCTCTCCATCCTTGATCAATTTGTTCCTAAAGACCCACCTTTTACTGATGAAATTATTGTTCTTTGGTCTTGGAACCAGTTCTCATGTGTCATTCTTCTCTATCTAATCTAGCTCTTCATCCATGGCCTTGACCCAGTGTTCATATTTGTTGGCTTCTTCAAAACTACTTGGCTCAATTATAGACAATAGTGTTAGATGTTGTTGTTCTAGTGAATGGATTCTTCTTCTGGTTTCAACTCCTGCATATTTATTTCCAATAATATGATATGATGGATGACTCTTCTCCACTCGTCTATTGGGTGTCTTTGGAGGTGCTTGAATGTCCTGTTGTTCCTTCTCTGCTTCTGGATGCTCTTCTTTTGATTCTTCATCTACTTGTTCTTTCAAATCTTCTTCGTGATCCTATTCCACTAAATATTTGTTACTTCCTTTTATATTTTTACCATCTATATCACCAACCATCAATTGATGCTTTCCACTATTATGTTGAGTCTCAGATTGAAACATTTGTATGGTTTCCTTTTGCTTGAGTACCCAACTAGTATGCCTTTTTCGACTTGAGAATCAAATTTTCCAATTTTTCCATCTTCTCTTTTGATGTAATATTTGCTTCCAAAAACTCTGAAGTGCTTTACATTTCCTGGTCTTCCTTTCCATAGTTCATATGGATCTTATCACTGTTATTTATGAGCATCCCTCTATTAAGAATGTGAACTGTTGTGTGCATTTCTTGTACCCAAAAGACATCTTTCAACTTGGAATCCATTAACATGGTTATGGACATTTCTTGTACTGTTATGCTCTTCCTTTCAACAACTTCATTTTGTTGAGGTGTCATGGCTATTGAGAATTGCCTCTTTATCCCATGCTCACTGCAAAATTCCATGAATTCCTTTGATGTAAATTCTCATCCATTGTCTGATCTCAAACACTTGATTTTCAACTCTGTCTCAGTTTCAACCATCTCTTTGTATGTCTTGAAGCTTTTGAATGCCTATGAATTCTTGTTTAGAAAGAAAATTGCAGTCATCAACTAGTAGCATGAAGTATTGTTCAAATTTGAATCATTTTGTTCTTTTCGGTCCAACCAGATCAATATGTACAATTTCCAGTGGTTTTGTTGTGCAATATTCCTTTGACTTGAACTTTGTATTGGTTTGTTTTCCCTGTAGACAATGCTTGCATAGAATATTTGTTGGCTTCGAGATCTTAGGAATTTCTCTTACCGCTTCCTTTTTGTTGACTTTGAAAAGATTATAAAAATTAATGTAACCCATTCTTTTGTTCCAGATCCAAATTTCATCGTCCTTTCCTAAGCAACATCTTTCCTTTCCTCTCTCATTTAGAACATATATGTTTCTTTGATTCCTTACAGTTATAGCTACCAACTTGCTTGATTTTGCTTTCTTTATCTCGCACTTCTTTGAATCAAACACAAGTCTATGTCCTTGATCATATATTTGACTTACTCTTAGAAAATTGTGTTTCATGTCTTAGACGAACAAAAAAAATTCTGCAATGGAATCCTTACTTCCGAGCTTGACTGTGCCCTTTCCAATAATCCTGGTTTAGTTTTCATTCCCAAATGAAATTAGTCCATCTCTTTCCTTTTTAAATATCATAAAATTGTATTTATCACCTTTCATTTTCTTTGAGCATCCATCGTCAACATACCATCCATGTTTCTTGCATTGAGCTTGTAGAGCAAGATTTCATTCTTTAGTGTTGAATTGATCCTACTTTCTTATCCATATCCTTTGTGGTTCCTACTTATGACTGTTGATATTTTTCTTTGGTTCCCTTGGAGGAGAAGTGAGTCTGCAATATGTAGCTATATGTCCAAAGTTGTTTCACTTGTAGCATTCTAACTCATCTCTTAATGATTCAAATCTATTGTATTTTCTACTATGTTCTTCATGAGATATTCTTGGATAATTATTTCTTGTATATCCCTCATCGTTTCTTTTGTTCTTGGTATTGGCTCTACAATTCACAACTTTGTGCCAAAAATTATAACATGAATAACATGAACCAAGAAAAATAGTTGGATATCTAGGAGTAGAAGATCTTCCTTGTGGTGTAGTCCTTCTGTAATTCTTCCTTGGATGATCAAGATCTTCTCTTTAGTTGTTTCTTTCACAATGATTGAAGCTTCTTTGATGCTTGAATGTAGAAGGTCTTATGTATTAATTCCTTTCTGATTTTTGTTGATTATGATTCCTTGATGAGGAGAGATAGAAGCATTGATGAGGAGAAATGATCATAGGGGGAGCATGAGCATGATTATTTCCATGTCTAAGTGTTTCCATCAATGCCAAAGGGGGAGATTGTTGGACAGTTGGTTGTCATTAAATTCAACCCTTGGAGAGTGATATTAGAGATTGATGTCAACCCTTGGAGAGGTCCAGATATGTTGGACAATTGAATGACAGTTGTATTATCTATATTGATGGTGAGTTAGTTGGGAACATTTCATGTAGTCTACATGTAGCCCTGAAAGTGTGGTTATGGCACCCAAAGTTTATTAAGGAATATGGACATGAAGGACAGTGAAATTACATGTAATACTATCATATATGGATAGTAATTGTTGTGCCATTTCCGGTGATATGTGGAACTCCATGTGGTTCCTTACGGTTAGGGAGATATGGCTGTGTATAGTTAGAATCCCCAAAGAGTGGTCAAGAAGCCCCTAGTTGGTTACATGTCTTGGTAAAAGGGTAAAATGGGTGTAACAAGAAACCATTAAAATAAGGAAAGAGGTTACCTATCACAAGTATAAATACACCTCAAGAGTCTCTCATTTGTACATACACACTTACAATTGAATATCTATCTTGTGATATTTTGATCTAGATTATTTTCGGCATGAAATGAGAGTGGAGATATAATAAATAAATGTACAGAGATATATCATATATCTAATAATATAACAGATATTTATCAGAGATATAACCATAAACACATAGACACATTAATACACAATTTATATTAATGAGCGAAATGTACAAAACTGTAGAATTACAGAGTGAAAGACTCGCTAGAATGGTCGTAGTTTATCTCTTAGAAGAGATGTAACGGTGTTAGATAAACATGATCGTGGAGCAATAAATAAAAACAAATGAATAAATAAAACACAGAAGATACACAATACAATAGATACACAGATATATGTGTTTCACCTAGTGTGGGCTACGTCCACCATAGAAATTGTCAGGTCCTTCCCTTTTATTATCTAGAAAATGAAGGGATACAGCCTACAGCATACCTGGTGTAAATCCCTCTTCTTTCTCTCACAATCTCCTCTCTCAGAATATAATATTTGCAATAATGCATAGCCACAATACATTTCCCTCATAAAATAGGGTTGCCTTCTAGGGAAAAAAAACCCTAACATAACTTCTATCGTCAGATATGTGACCTTATAATGAATGGTCCAAATTAACTATGAAATTACAATATACGTTTACAAGGAAATTTTTCCTTCGGGGACCCACTTTCCCCCAGAACCTATAGGGGGGGCA
>SNQJ01S0062834.1:16166-27719 GCA_010110895.2 Picea sitchensis
GATCTTCACTTTGTTTTGTGCTCTGCCTTCGACAGCCTGTCGAAGTCCCAAAAATAGGTCAAACCTGACCAAGGATCCTTAAAACTTGGTCAAGGGCCAACAAGCCCCCAACACTCACCTGTGACTCATCCCGAGTCACTCTGATTTGGATAATTCTACCACAAAAACCTTGATCTTGGCTCGAGTTGCTTCAACTTGTTGCTGTGCCATGACCTCTTGTTCATTTGCAATGACGAATTTCTCCAGTTCTACTCCTCAGCCTTCAATCTCTGTGAACAGTTGGTAAGGCTCATCCTATATAGGTTGGAGCCTATCAGTCACTTCCATGACTTTGCTCTGAATGTTTTGGACCTGCTACTGGTCAGTGCGCTTCTCTTGGGATGGCTTCATCCTTTCAACAACTGACAGTGGCTTCAACTGCGCCTGTATTATTTATGCTTGATACTTCGCCTCTTGGATTTGTGAATCCAGTGTCTTTCATTCTAGATTCTTAGTGAGTTTCTCATACGTCTGGGCACTTCAATCACTCAACTGCTTACATTCCATGGCGAGGCCCTTGATTCTTTCAATTGTGCTTCGGGAAGTTTCTTCTCTTTTATCCCTTACATCCTGCAGAGTGTCGAGCACTTTGTGGAGCTCTAAGTCTAATATTCATTGTTGTAGCTTCTGGATATATCGAAAGGAAGAAAGCTTGTTTGATGCCAATGGATATATCGAACAAATATTGTTGCAGATGGTGAGATCAGCAAGTACAAAGCTCGAATTGTCGCAAAAGGATACTCACAGGTACATGGCATAGACTACACAGAGACATTTGCACCTGTTGCAAAAATGGACTCCATTCGACTAGTTTTGGCCATTGTCGCTTCTCGCAGATGGGAAGTTCATCACATGGATGTGAAGAGTGCATTTCTTCATGGAGATATGAAGGAGGAGATCTATATGGAGCATCCACAGGGGTCCATTCAGATATCGATTGATCCAGTTCAGAGACAGAGGACCAAGCACATCGAGATTCACATGCATTGCATCCGCTAGTTGATCCTTTACAGAGTCATTTCACTGCAGTACTACCCCACAGGGAAACATGTTGTAGACATCTTCACCAAGTCCTTCACTGAAAATAAATTTTCAGAACTGAGAGCCATGCTTGGAGTGGTTGAGACAATTGAGTAGGTCACTTTTGGCCACTCAACATTTTTTTCCTCTTTTTTTGGGGGGGGGTTTCCCACGAGGTTTTCCCTCTTTCCTCTTTTCATGAGGAGGTATTTTATGTAATGAGTACCTAAAATGGCCAAGTTGTCGGGACTCAATTTTTTTTTCATTACAGTTAAGCTTAAGGGGGGGTGTTGGAGCATAAACCTAACTTACATTAGTTTATACCTATCTTAGACTCCTAGATATTGGTTAATACATTCCATCACACCTTATTTCACTTAATTTGGCCACATACAGAAGAAGGGCGCATCATCCCTAGATTTTAGGGAAAACTGCTATTTTTAGATCAAGACTCAACTCCCGGTTCTTGATTTTCTTGATTTATTCTTGATTTTCTTGATTCATTCATGATTTATTCCAAATACCCCATGCAAAAACTCATCCATTATTGGGGAATGCGCACCTCCTCTTTGAGTGATATTTATTCCTTAATTAATGATTTTTGTCGTTACTATTATTAGTAACCGCTATTTCGGGTCAGTTAAGTGAGTTGGAACTGCTTCTCTTGTCAGTTAAGTGAGCTTAAGTGAGATAATGTGCATCACTTGACTCTTTTGTCCATTAATGAGTGTGTGACATGTGTCTTTCGTGGTCTAGGTCGAACTATGTGGTCTCCCTTAGCCTATGACACCTATTTTAGCTTTTTCTAGCTTTTTTTTTCTATGTTGGAAATTCTATATATTCACCTCCTCTCTTCTTTTTTAGGATGGTTGTTCATGTATATTCATTTTTTATTAATATAATTCTCTAATTTATGGAGAAAAAACTTTCTCTCATCTCTTGAATATCAACAAATTGTATGTGTTCAATTTAACTAGAATTCTCGATCTATCGGGGTTTCTGTAGGAATTCTACACTTCACCCAGTTCATCTGTCGACCTTCCATGCACTTCCCTACATGGTCAATGACAAAGCCCATGAATTTCATGGGTCAGTTATTTCATACTATATTCTCTGCAATTAACTGACATGCTAGGCGCACTGTGCCATTGTGGATGGAAGCTACCTTGTAACCTCACGTCCCCTTCTCAACATCGTCGTATGTATCTTTGATCTTCTATGCTAGTATGCGATCTGTGGCCTTTCGTGGATAGAAGTCCTGCAGATTAGGTCCTTGCATACTCATTCCTATGATCCTATGGATCAGCGTCAGATTGACTGTGATACGGTGGTCGAGCCATAAGTAACCGCCATGGTAACGTGAAAGTAGTAGCTTGACATAGGTGTTAACTTCCTGGTGCCTTCCAAAGTGTGGGATTTTCATTACATTCAACAGGGTGGACTGCGCGAGGTTCATCATCCATGACTGAGGGATTATCTTGGAATTATTTCCCTTCGTCCTAGTCAAGTATTTGTATGGGGTGAGCGTGCTATGGTTCTTGCAATCTCTGAGGTTGAAGTCGTTGAACTTAAACGCTGCGATCTTGTCCTGATGTGCTCTTACTGCACGTATACCCTTCTGGAGGTATGAGGTAATCATGGCATACTCAAAATATCTTGGCACACTATCTCGACTCACCACACCAGCCAGAGGTGGGATGTAATCGAGAAATATGGTCGGGATCAACTTCGCTTTTTCTAGGTCATCTTTGTGCTTGGTTCTCTTCTCTACGGTTGGTCAGGATGGCCCGGATCCGTGAGAAGTCGATGGAGAGGCTTGCACTCTTCTCATCGACGAAGATTTTACACCCACATACATTACTCTTTAAAAAATTACTCTTTCAGTCATGAGGTCAATGAATACCTCCTTCACAGAGTCTTTAACTGCACTAAGTTATTCAGGCATACATGCTTGTGGTCGAATCTCTCGGGTTTGAAGAGTAACTAGTCAATGTAACAGGACATATGGTGATAGCGCGATGATCACTGTGTGGAATCAATTAATCTGCGGGCTCAGATTCACGGTTAGAAAAATTGTGCTCGGTGCAAGGTTCTACGGAATAAATAAATCATGAAGAAAGAAATCTCTCCAATGGGCGAGAAGTCTCCATTAACTCAGTTATGTATGTTACGACACAGTCCCAACGGTGTGATGGCAAGTTGTCTGAACATAAATTCCTTTCTACCCATTTGGGGGATCAGTTTAACAATTATACTTTTCCCAACAGCTATATTACTTCACTATGGCGAAGTGTCATGTGACGTTGTTCTGATATCCCGATGAAGTTCCTGTTTTGTAAATTTTCCCCTTGCAGAGATCACTTTGGACACTTCTGTAACTTTTCAATCTTTGCTCTCTTTTTTCTAATCTTTCGAGCCTTCTTTCCGGTGAGCTTCATCTCGGTATTCCTCTTTCCATTCTAATTCTTGTCTTATTTTGGCATAGTAACTTCGTGTTGTTGAGATTCTTTCCTAAGATTCAAGGGTAATACTTCTTCTCTATCTAGGATAGGTACTTTAGTCTTCTACAAATATTCTTGTGTTCTTGCAACTTCAACATCCAAGTCTCTATTCCTAAGTAGCTTCGATATGTTCTCATGTTCTTCAATCGGCTATGCAATCCTCCTAGTCATGAAATCTTTCAACTCTTTCTTCTTCTTCTCTAAGACTTGTTCTTCTTTCCTTCTGGCCTGATCACTTTCAATCCAGGGTTTTCTTAGTAACATAGCAAATGGGGCGTTGTTTTCAATAAATTTAACAACCTCAAATTATTCCTCCGTCGAAGTTCCATGAGCACTCATAGATATCTGGGTAAGTCTTCCATGTAGGGTTATCAGTTTTCCTTTGAATAATCCTTTTCCTCCCAATGAAGGAATCATAGCTGGCTCCCGTAAAAGTTCCCAAGTTCATTCTGTCATGATATTCACCTGTGTTTCCTCATCCAGAACACAGTCAATGTTGAAGTCTCCTATCCTTGCTTCAATGCACTCTTTTTCTTTGAATATCTCTAACAAGATGATATGTTGGTGGTCATTCATGATTTCTTTCATCTATAGCAATACTTTTTATGATTCTTTCTAGGGTTCTGCCATAATCTCAGTTTTTAGATTTGCCTTAGGGTTTTCTTGGTGCATATTCATTCTTTCAACCTTAGCAATCATTCTAGGGAAATTCAATACTTCATGGTCCATATCTCTACATCAAAGACAACTAGATATTCTACTAGGGCATTCCTTAGCCAGACATCCAAGTCTTCTGCAACTGTAACAAAGGGTTAATCCTCGTTTTATTTTAAATGATCTCGAAGCTTTCCTGAACTGCACACTAGGATCATAGTAGCTAACCTGCAAAAAAATCTTTCTAGGATCCTGCATCCATTTTTTAGTCCAAACATTCTCTCTATGCATAGGTATAACATATCTTTCATTATTTCTATCAGATCTACTCATGTAAAAACTTCTTTCATCTATCAGTGCCCTAGTTTTCAAGATAGGACAAATCTTATCAAACATACCTAGATCCATACTTTAGAAACAAAAATTTCCACTAATCTTATCTTCAGTAGAGCACAAGGCTTCCATATCTAAAACTTTTCACTATTCCTACCTTTATCAGAGAATAGAGCTTGTAGATCTTACCTTTTTAAGAAAAACTTCTCACTTTTACCTTTCTTAGAGCACAAAGTTTTCATATCTTACCTCTTTTCTTTAGATCTGTCTTCTTTTATTAGCACAAAGATTCAGAGATCGAGTACAATACTTTTAACTAGAGCGACATATCTACACATATCACAATTTTAGGTCAGATCTTCACACAAAGATTTTCTTTCGTTAGTTCCCAACAATCACAGTTTCAGTCCCCACAACGGAACCATTTGTTGGCACAGGGACAGACCTGGGGTTCAACGCTACAACAATGCACCAACAAAACCCTAACTATCGACCCTTTCGACAACACCTGTGAAGCAGATGAAGTCTCACCTGAGGTAGAGGCAGGGGTTGTTGCAGGACTCCAGTGTCTACAACCTTAGCTGGGACACAGATCTGTGACTGTAACACCTTAACAAAGCACTTTAGCAATATGGATCATCAATATTTAACCAGTATTTACTTTACAGATAAAACCCTAATTAAAGAGTACCACAATATTCAACCAGATCTACTATATTCAAGCACTAAGCACATCCACATAGGCCAGATCTAGTATTCATTCATACTATTAAGCACATAGTATTAACATATCTATATACCATTCATCTATATCGAAGCACTAAGAAATTTAACATATAAACACAACAATATATCGCAAAAATTAGAGCAACACAATATGCACATGGTTTAACCCCACCCTGGGGCTATATTAACTAACTCTTCGTCTTTTTTATTAGCTTCTTCAATCAGTTATATGTGCAGAGATACAAAAACCCTACTCCACAGAGGATAGGAGATCTGTGCACCTTTCTAGATCCTCCTTCCTTAGGCTAGGTTACAACACTAAGCCTCTTCTCAATCTCTTACACTCACTTGCACTGAGCTCTGCAAGCCTCATATAGTATGCACAAAAGAAATCTCTACTCAACACTTAGCACTTTCGATCACATAGATCAAACTCTAGCACTTAACAAACTTGAACTCTTCTTACATTCCCTAGCTACTTATTTGTATATTACAAAATGGGCCTAAACATGGGTAAACCCATGGGCCGATATCCCCATAACCATTACATAATCCCAAAACCTAAAAACCCTAAAAAGGGGTCGAGATCCCACGATCTTCGCTTTGTTTTGCGCTCTTCCTTCGACAGCCTGTCGAAGTCCAAAAAATAGGTCAAACCTAACCAAGGATCCTCAAAACTTGGTCAAGGGAAAACAACAATGTAACATGAGCCAAATATATATATATATTTTATCAACGACGTTGTGATATTACATGACGTGCCTAAAAGGATCACATTTAATAGAGTATCGGTGTTTACATGACCTTTTTGGACCAGTTTCCAAGCATCCTTGGGGACACAACTGAACTTTAGAACAACATATCACCCTGAGACCGATGGGAATACAGAAAGAACAAACCAAATATTTGAAGATATGTTATGTATGTATGTGATGGACCAATAGAAGTGTTGGGAAGAGTTCTTTCTACTAGTAGAATTTGCATATAACAACAACTATCAAAGTACCATTAAGATGGCATCGTTTGAGTTTCTTTACGGGCGACCATGTCAGACACCATTGAGCTAGGATTAACTTGAGGATAGGGTCCCGGTAGGACCTGAAGTGATCAAGGAAATGGAAGAAAAATTTCAAATGATAAGACAAAGGATTAAAGAAGCACTAGATCGACATAAGAGTTATGCTAATGCGCATCACGTTGACCACAATTATGAGGTTGGCGACTAAGTATTCTTGCGGGTGAAACTGCATAAGAGTTCGATCAAGTTTGGAAGGGGTGATAAACTCTCTCCTAGGTATGTGGGACCTTTCAAAGTTGTGTAAAATAAAGGAACCATGGTCTATCGACTAGCCTTGCCTGATTCTTTGAGGCATATGCACGATGTTTTTCATGTATCTTTTTTGAGACTTTATGTTAGTGATCTTGCCCATGTGAATGACATGAGTTTTGTTTAGGTGTTATATGAGGGTGCACTAACGATGGATCCAATCCACATTCTAGACCATCCCATTTGACATCTAGGACATCGAACAGTCGATCAGGTCAAGGTCTAGTGGGACAATTATAGTCCACACTCGACTACCTGGGCGGATTCATATGATATGCATCAGTAGTTTCTTTACTTAATTGATATTTTATACATAAAGATCTTGTCAGATACTTTATTTATTGCATTTTATATAGTATACAACTTCAGGACAAAGTTTAAAACAAGAGGTGGTGTATGTAACATCCCTCTCTTGTGAGCACATGTTATGGTCTTATTCTTTGATGACACTTTCATACAAGTGCTAAAGTTATAGTATATGCTTATCTATTTCGCTTATGGATTCTTATGATGATGTTGATGGATTATGATTTTATGTTATTTGATATATGCATATTGACATATGTTATTGATGAGTTTACCTAAGTGTGCATGACACTTGACAAATTGTTTATGACAAGGGAATCAATGGACCTCCTTCGACTTCATATTGAGTCAAGGAGTATATTATATTGGTTTGATTATTTCATTTATACATATGTGACATATGATCATTATAGTATTATTTTATATATGGATCGTTGATAGTGTTTCGTTGATGGAGGAAGACTGGTGATTGCTTGCTAATTTGATTCACATAAGGAGTAAAGGGGCCATGCACATAGACCATATATTGAGGGACAGGTGTGGCGACGTCCATGTCACATCCTACTAGAAGTCCCATCATGGCTCAAATTGTAAGTTAACGATTACCTAGTTCGATATGTCTATGATGTTGTGAGGGCATACTGAAATAGTCGCTCACGAATATTTCTAAAGGGCACACAATAAAGCAAGGTGCTTATTCCTTAGAATCCCTAAGTTTCTCACAAGTTCGCTTGAATGGAGTGTTGACTATAGGGGTTGGAAAACTACCAAAACTATTCAAAGTTGAGTGGCACCCTTGAAGCACATAGTGCATCTTGAAGGGCATGTTGCATAAATAAAATTTGAGTCAATGAATCTAGGTGGCCTAGAAAACCCTCAACGAATAATTAACCTTGTAAAATCTTGAGCACTACTAGATCAATCAATTAATCAATTAATTAAGGATTAAATTTATTAATTATAATCCCTATAAGAGTTTAATCCTTTACAAATAAAATTTAATTAATCCTAAGTCTAAATTAGTAAGAAGACAAAAAATGCAATTTATAAATTAAATAATGAGTGGATGAAGTAAATCAATTTAATAAATCAAGGAAAATAAAATAAACCTAAATATTGATTTAATACACATATGTGGAATATATTACCAAATTGGAATTTAAGGTAAGAATGGAATAAATCCAAAAAAATGGGTATGCATAGAAATGAATCTAAAGTCTAGTTAACACTAGTCTTACTAGGAGAAGATTCCTATTTTAAAGAAACTCAAATTTAGTGAGGCCTCAATCATTAATTGGAAATAAGGGGAATAAAGAGACAACTAGGAGTGATTTAAGGAGCTCTTTTAGGAAGGGTGAGGGAAATTAAATTTTATTAAAATAAAATTGGGATTTACTTGTGCAAATGGGGGAAAGAGTGCCAAGTGTAAGGGGGAAAATAATTCTAAATTATTTAATTAAAAAGAGAATTAATTGTGCAAGTGGGGATTTGTCATGGAGAAATTATATAAAACAAATGGCTTGAATGAGAAATGGATCACACTGGTTATGGGTAAATTTATGTTGCATAATTTTGACTGGTTTTACCTACAAGAGTTGGGATACCCATCTTGAGAGAGAGTGGTGGCTCTACCTTGCGAGTAAAGATGGGAGTTAGAGGATTTATTTTTTTGTGTGTGTATGGCCCCTTTGCAGCTCAGGGGGCTAAGGGGGAAGAAGAGTACTCCTAGCGTTGGTTGGGAGGTACCGGTGAAATCTCATATATTAGTAGGGGGGAGGTCAGAAGGAGTGCTAGATGCTAAAGAACCTCTTCAAGTACAACTTCATCCGGTGATGGTATTCTCATTTCAAATTTAAATTGTAATAGGATTTCATTAATTATTTATACAGTTGTTGCGTAACTGAAATTAAGGCACCAGAATTATCGAAACTTCAAGTTATTGATTGGTGTAGTGTAGGACAAAATATTCTAGTGTTACTACCTTACATTTTATTCATCTGATCATCTTGCTCATTTCTTGTAACCCTTGGTCTTATTTATTCACATTTTGTTGTTGTAATTGTTGTAATTCAAAATGTGTTTCCTTCCACCATCATTTAGATAAATTCTTAGCATGCTTACCTAGATAAAAAATGTAATAACTACAACGAAGGGGAGCTCTGGTAAGGAGTTCTTTGTATAATTTCCTTGTCCCTTGGGGGTTGGTTCAAGGTAGCTATGATAGATCCAAATTGATGTGCATATGCATTTTTCTTGGGATTTACCTTGCACTTTTATTCCACCCAACTCACTCAAGGAATGACACAAACTTACTCTGCATTTTTGGGTATTTACTCTGCGTTTTCTATCCACCCAAATTACCCAATGATCTTACTCATATTCCTCTATGATTTGGCATGGAAATCACTTAGGAATATCTTGAACTTGACCAATGTTTTTGTTGCTCTGCCAGTGAATGTGAATCCCTCTCCCATAGCTATTTTTTTTTCAGTCCTTTCTCATCGATAATTTTGTTTCCTTCATGATTGGATGCGCCTTTCCTTGGCAGAGGGTTAAAATATCATCTCCAAATGTTTCAAATGATATTCCCAAATCTTTGTAAAAGTCAAAATATCATCCAAGGAGGCTACAATAAACAAGTTCGAGAAATGGTCTAAAGATATCATCCATCAATCTTAGAAATGTTGTCATATTATTGTGTAATATAAATTGCATAATGACTCACTCATGCAATCCATGTGTTTTTTTTAAAGTAATATTCCAAATCATTCTTTGTGTATATTGTCATATTGGTATCCTTACTTCTAATCCAACTTCATGATAACACATGCTTCCAATATTTGGTTGATTAGTGCCTTCATTATTTGTAGGGGATATATATATATATATATATATATATATATTTACTATAATCTTTTTCAATCTAAAAGACCTACACATTTTCTCTAACATCCATCTTTCAATAGAAATGTCGGCTACACCTGTGGACCTACACACCTGCTACACTTGTGGACCTGCACATCTGCAGGCCTGCTACACTTGTCATMAGTGAATTACTTCCTATCTATCTTGTTGAATGCCAAGGTCACCATCCCACTCAAGACAAATCGCTATCCTAAGTTKTTTTTAAAAATAACTTCTTGCATCTTGTTGAAAAAGTAGAGACATTGTAATATGGCATTACCATATTACAATGCAATACGGCATTACCATATTACAATGAAATATGGTATACCATATTACAATGTAATATGGTAATACCATATCTCGTGTAATTTTTTTTTTTTAAATTTAAAGTCATCATCACAATATCAACGATAGTTCGTCGGAAGAAATTTTTTATTTTGATCAACCGTGGCAATAGGGACGAAATTTCGTCGCAATTTGCCACGGTTTTTCATCGCACATACAACATCTACGTCGTAAGTTTGGTCTTGAAATACATTTTCATCACTCTTTCCATTGATTTTCATCACAAGTTTCCACAGTGTTTCATCACACATACAACATCTGCATCGTAATTTTTTGGCTTGGCATAAATTTTCGTCGCAATTGCAACGAAGTTTCGTCGTAATTTCCACAGTTGTTCATTGTAATTGTGATGAAGTTTCGTCGTAATCTCAACGATGCATAGGGTTAACCGATCTTGATGGTGATGACACATGGAGAGCTAATTTCATCGATTTTTCCACGAACACATGGATCGTGGATATAGCGACAAAATTAAAGAGATGAAAAAAAGTCTCAGCTTTCATGGAAATTGCAATGGATAAGTATGGCAATATCAATGAAAAATTGTCACAAATTTGGTCATATGTACTAGTGATTGTATTAGTGGGATTTAGATTCCTCCTTGTTCCTGAGAAAAGTCGCCAGCCTTGAGACCTTAAGTGGTTAAAATAAATCATATGAATCATGGTCTTGAGCATTTTTTATGTGTCCTAGAGTTCCTAACCATGAAGGATAAGTTGGGTAGGTAGTTATTTCATATTTAGTGACATGGTTGACCATTATTTATATGGCTTCGGTTGATTGTGATGTGTTGAATTGCATAGCTATTTATGTTTTTGTGTTGATTGCGTGTCTCTATCATTCATGTTAATGCATTGGCTTGTGTCATTATTGATTACAATGATGTGTCACTTGTAATTCTTTTAATTATGATGGTGTGTTGATTATGTGTTTTTGTGAATTATGTACCTAATGATTTAAAAAAAATTACCTATTGTACTTTGTTCTGTCGTAACGACGAGGGCTGTTACATATGGTATGAAAGCAGGTTCATTCCCGTGACTTGGGATCATTGTGCCTTCCACTGTATTAGACACTTAATTAATAACTTATCGCTAACTAAAATTGAAATTTGTCCATGTAGGTAATCATGGTTAGAGGGCATCATGGAGGGAGACGACGTGGTCTTAGGGGAGGAGGTGCGATGCCTCTAGTGGAATCCATGCCTGAGGGGTCTAACCGCCAAGGAGAAGAAAAATTCATTGGAAAAGAGCAGATCATTGTGGGTGATGTTCTTGGTTTGATGAGGTCCTTTAAGAGGATGTCGGAGGCCTTGATTAAACAACCAAATAGAGATGAGGCTAGGGTACATGTACCTAATGAGGGTCCCTAGTGCGCTCCAGTTGGTAGTAGTAG
>SNQJ01S0062834.1:41011-56461 GCA_010110895.2 Picea sitchensis
TGACTAATCCAAAACTAGGCATGTGAGACTAAAGAAAAGTTTGATGAAAATGCTAGTCTCTTATTTTTAAAGTTAAGGAAGGTTTGTAGGAATTTGATCATATACACCAGGTGTATTACGGAGCTACAAATCATATTTGGATGATGAAATTGATGAAGGATTTCGGTTGTGGTACATGTTGAGTACATGGTTGAGACAAGTAGTTGATGAGTTGCTGCACATACATGAGGTGTATAGTTGATGACATTGGTACATATTGATCATTATTTGGCACATGATTGGTACATATTTTGTACATGGTTGGATGCACTAGTTTATGGTATAGGTTGATTACAGGTTGGTGCATGGTTGATGCACTTGTTTATGGTACAGGTTGATTACAGGTTGAGGTACAGGTTGATGCATGGTTGATGCATGGTTCAAATTTATTGGTATAGGTTTACAGTGGTATATCTCATAGTGATAGTGTGGCATTGGTTCCATCATTCTACTTCTACTTCAGGGTGGCAGGACGGGGCAAGGACAGGTGGTTGTAGCCACCTTCTGGTTGTAGTCGGAGAACATTGGGGGTTGTAGCCTCCTTCTAGTTATAGCCAGAGAATTGGGGAGTTGGAGATTCCCTTAGGTTGTAGCCTAAGAAACTAATGGGTTGGAGCCTCCTTCAAGTTGCAGCTGGAAAACAAAGGAAGTTGGTGCTTCCAATGAATGTAATTCTTCAAGACATATTAGAAAAAGCATTTCCTGGTTTTCTCCCGATTTGGGTTTCCACGTAAAACACTGGTGTACTTTGTATGTGTTTGATTGTTTATTTCTTACTGCTCATTATTGGATAATAATTCTACATCGATATAACATTTGAAGAAAAATGATTATAATTACACTATTATTGATTCACCCCCCCTCTCAGTATTCCACCATAGACCTGGGGGGATTACTCCCATTTGTCAAATTGTAATAGGCATTTAAGTCTGTTAATGAAAGTAGGTAGATTGGAATTAAGAGATTAAGCAATTTAGAGTGTAGGAGGGAAAACAGATATAGACACCCTCAGCCTTGTATCATAGTAACATTATTGTATCATTAGCACAAAAGAGAAAAAGAAAGAGCTATAGCTGAGAGTTGTAGAGAAGAACCCATGTAGAGGAGTATTTGAGTTAATATATGAAGCTTTGACTCAAATTTCATGGTTTTATGATGATTGATGTTTACATATGCTGAATGGTATGCTTATAGTTGTTTTATTCTCTCTGTTTATGCATTTGTTTCAATGTTGTGCTGAATGTATGATTTCATGTTGAATGTATGAATTCTGAGAGAGGAATGAGTTTCAATTTTTTCTCTTCCTGAGAGAGCTCCTGCAAGGAGTGCAGTGAAACGTCCACAAGGTGTGTGTTGACAAAGTTTTGAGTTTTATCTCAAAAAGCTCAGGAAGGATACTATTGTTCTCATTCCAGCCGAAGTGTAGGTGAAGCACAAAAGTCGTGCAAGGTGTGCACAAGCTAGTTGAAGCCTTAGAATTTATCAACTAAAGTTGAAGAGTGAAGGATTGTTGTTGCCGAGAGTGCATAGAGTCGAAGAATCAAATACACAGAAGTATTTGAAATATTGTCGGAAAGAGTGCGTGCAGGAGTCCTTTCAATACTTGAGGTTGCAAAACGAAGCTCAGGAGGATCAACGCCTTTGAAGTATTTAAACGAAGATGGGGTGATGAATCATCACGCAGAAGTTAAGTTCAGTGGAAGAATGCTAAGTCAATTTGGCAAGAGATTCATTGAGGAGTGAATCGGATGGTCAGAATTATCCGAGGATAACTCCCAAAATCATGAGGACCGTAGGATCCAGAGGAGTTGCAGGGTGGATAAGGGTTGGATGAACCCATTACGTTGGTTTCAAGATTCAACATCGACCGTTGATTTGTAAGTATTGAGCTGTCAAGATCATTTTGGCAAATCATGGGTTGTAAGTCCGAAGTGCAAGCCAAATCCCTTGGTCACTCGAACTTCTGAATCGTGAAATGGATTATCGTCTATGAAGACGAGGCGTAGAATTTTGGCGCTTTGAAATTTTGGAGGTCGGCATTTCAGGGTCCCGACGACAAGGAGTCAAGCATAGTGGAGTGAAAATATTGAAGTTACGAGTCGCGATAGGATTTTGGCCTGGAATTTCAGGATTTCGACACTTCGGGGGTCAGAAAGTAGCGGAAGCAACGTTTTGGGATCGAGAGTTTTGAACTCCCGGTACCCGGAAGCCCAAAATCACTTGGGCCATCGGATCGAAGGGAGACTTATAGTTGTTGATCCCGTAAAGGTTCCATTTCAGAGTTCGGGGTTTCAAAATGGAAGAGGAACACCTGTCGGAGGTCTGCTCAAGTCCCGAAAGCCGGGAAGCTTGAGTGACAGGTGGCAAGAATCCACATCAGAGATAGAGGACAGTGGAGAAGATAGGTGGTGTACTCATCGCCAGGTGGAGTTAAAACTTTGTTGATTGTTTTAGGGTTTTAGAGGTTGGAGAGTTGGGAGATTTGTATCCAAATTTGCGAAGTCATGAAGTCCGAAACTCCGAATCGGTGAAAATTCCCAATCATAACTATTGGAGAGCCAGCCTTCGTTGAACATTTTGGGGTTCGACATTTTAGTTTTCCTAAGGAAAAGGAGTCGAGGTTCTTTGCTCCAGAATTCACGAAGTGGTGAAACGCAACACAACTATGGAGGAGGACGCGATCGAGGATTTTGAAAATTCAGCATTTCGGGTTTTGGAGTGTTGAAGAGTCAGAAACTCAACAACAGGATTCGTGAAATCATGAAATATGAAATCCCGAAAGGAAAAGACAAATCTCGATCATTTATTTTTGGTTAGAAGATTTGGGTTGATGCCTTGTGTTTGATCACGTGAGCATACCTATAAGGACCTGTGGAAACCACTGTTGTGTCTGTGTGTGTGAGATTTCCAGTGGAGGAATCGAAGAGTCAATTTGACTTAGGGGCATATTTAGAATGATCCTGTGTGGATCTTGGCCTGAGTGTCAGGGTTCTTCACCAATTGTGGTATCATAGCTTGACTCTGTTTGTATATTGCAGATGGAGGAAGCCAGAGGAAGAAGAGTACTCTGATACACACCAGTTGTGGTATTAGAGTTGCAAAAAAATTTCTTTTCTTTCTATAGCAGAGAAAAGAGGAACATTTTATAACCATGTCGCCAAGAAGAAGAGACAGGCCAATGCCAATGCCTGATCCAGCAAGGGAAAGATAAATGCATGAGTTACATGACAGACTTGATGCCATGGAGATAGCACAGAGGCACACATTTGACGCTGGGGATATCAGCGAAGCTGAAAGTGAAAATGAAACTGGAAACGAAGGAGAAGAAGTTGCAGTCGAATATGCTCCAAACGAACGCCTATTCAGGGTTGTTGCAAGGATAGGTGCCAAAGCAAAGATGAGATTCCCATGTATGAGGGAAACTTGGATGTTGAAGAGCTTCTAGAGTAGATTAGAGCTCTGGATAAATACTTCGACTATGAGGATGTTGAGGAAGACAAGAAGGTCAAACATGTCGTCACTAGACTTAAAGGTCATGCAACACTATGGTGGGATGAACTGCAGGCTGACAGATGCTGCAAAGGCAAGAAGAAAATAAAAAGCTGGGATAGAATGGTTTCAAATATGAAAGCCAAATTTATACCCAAGCATTATCAAATCACTCTGTTTCGGAGGATGTAGAATTTGAGACAGAAGATGATGCCAGTGAAAGAATACACTGAAGAGTTCTACAAGATAAACATCAGAGCAGGTCTCGGGAAAGCGATGATAAAAAAGTTTCCAAGTACATGAATGGTTTGTGATATGACATTCAATATGAGATGAGCATGAATACCATTTGAACTGTGGAAGATTCTTATCAGATAACTCTGAAAACTGAAGAGAAGTTGAGATGGAAGAAGGTCAAAGAGGCCAAGGTAGAAGTCAAGCCAAAGGAAAAACAATTGCCCAAGACAAAACTCAAAAATCTAAAGAGGAGGGGAAGAGACCTCAAACTCAACATGAGAGAGGAGGAAGCTCACAGAGAGGGCAGTATGCTGATAGAAATACTTTTCCTCGAGCCAGAGGAAGAGGAAGAGGCAAAGGCAGTGAATTAAAATGCTTTGTCTGTGGAAAGATCAGACATAAATCCTATGAGTGTCCAGATAAGAAAAAAGATGGTGGTGAAACTCACATTGTTGAAGCTCAAGGATGGAATGTTGAGGTAGAAGATGTTGAGGGTAGAAGATCTTTGATGATGAGGAAAGTTCTCTTGAATCCAGAGAAGGAAGCAGAGAACCCAACCCAAAGAAACAGTCTGTTTTGGACTGCTTGCAAAACCAAAGACATAATATGCAAGGTCATAGTGGACAGTGGTAGCATAGACAATCTCGTATCTATAGAGATGGTAGAAAAGATGGAGCTGGAGACTGTTGTACATCTAAGCCCATATAGAGTTTCATGGCTAAAAAAGGACATCAGGTAAATGTCACTAAACAATGTTTAGTTGAATTTAAAATAGGGGGATATAAAGATGAAATATTATGTGATGTCATTCCCATGGTTGTTTGTCATCTATTGTTGGGTAGACTGTGGCAATATGACAAGAATGTGATTCATGATGGGAGAAAGAACACATATACCTTGGAGAAAAATGGTAGGACTCACATGTTGTTGCAAATTAAAGATAAAGAGGTGAAAACAAAGATTAGTAACACTTTACTTCTCATGAGTGGGAAGGAAATTCTTAATGAGGTTAAGAAGAAGGAAGACACATAATTTATTGTGGTTAGGAAGCCCAATTTTTTTTTGACTAGTACGAGGATAGATGATTTACTAGAAGAAATCCAGGAGTTGTTGGAAGAGTTTCTTGATATAGTAGTGGGCGAACTACCTTGTTTGTTGCCACGTATTAGGAGTATAAGCCATCATATTGATCTTATACCTGGAGCCATTTTACCAAACAAAGCATCATATCGGTTGACGCCACAGGAAAATGAAGAAGTCAAGAGACAGGCCCAGGACTTGATGGAAAAAGGATTGATTTGAGAGAGCTTGAGTCCATGCGTTGTTCCGACAGTGCTCAGCCCAAAGAAATATGGAGGCTGGAGAATGTGTACGGACTCAAGGGCGATCAATAAGATTACCATCAGATAGAGATTTCCATTACCAAGGATGGATGACTTGATGGATTGCTTGATTGGAGAAAAGTTTTTTTCAAAGGTTGATTTGAAAAGTAGATATCATCAAATTATAATGAGAGAAGGTGATGAATGGAAGACAACATTCAAGATAAATGAGGGGCTGTATGAATGGCTCGTCATGCCATTTGGTTTAATGAATGAACCCAGTACTTTCATGAGATTGATGAACGAAGTCCTGAAGGATTTCATAGGAAAATTCATCATCGTATATCTTGATGATATATTAATCTTTAGCAAGACAAAAGCAGAGCACTTAAAGCATTTAGCTACAGTGATGAGAAGATTACAAGAAGAAAAATTGCTGATAAATATGAAGAAATCATCATTTATGAGGATATAACTCATTTATTTGGGTTTTGTTATCTCTGCAAATGAGTTGAAGATGTATCCAGAAAAGGCATATGCAATTAAGAATTGGCCATCGCTGAAGAGTGTGTTTGAAGTTCAAAGCTTCCATGGTTTGGCAAGTTTCTACAGGAAATTCATTTGAAACTTCAGTGGAATTAGAACGCCAATGATGGATACAGTGAAGAAAAGACACAAATCTTTTCACTGGACGGAAGAAGCAGAGAAGAGTTTCAATCTACTGAAGAAGAAGATCACGGAACAACCAATTCTGGTTTTGTCAGATTTTAGCAAGACATTCTAGGTCAAATTTGATGCGAGTGGATTTACAATTGGAGTGATCTTGAGCCAAGACGATAGGTCGATCACATATTTCAGTGAGAAACTGAATCAAGCGAATATTAAGTACTCAACATATGACAAAGAATTTTATGCAGTCATACAAGCACTAAAGAAATGGAGACATTATTTGGTTCCCAAAGAGTTTGTTTTGTACAATGATAATCATGCTTTACAATTCATGACTCAACGGGAGAATTTGAACCAAAAACATGTTAAATGGGTTGAATTCATGCAGAATTTTACTTTTGTAATTAAACATATTTCTGGAACTACTAACAAAGTTGTTGATTCTTTGAGTAGGAAATGTTTGCTTATGCAAGAATTCAGAGATAAGACTTTGGTTTTTGATAACCTAAAGGAAATGTATAGGGATGACCCAGATTTTAAGGAGGCATATGAATCATCTGAGAATCTAGTTCTCAAGGAAAAAAGCCAATGGACTGAATACATGATCTATGATGGATTATTGTTCAGGGAAAATTAGCTATTTATTCCAAAATGCTCCATGAGGGAGAACCTGCTGAAGGAAAAACACAGTGGAGGACTGGTCGGACACTTCAGCCATGATAAGACATTCTCAAAGTTGAATGGCTCATATTTTTGGCCAAGGATGAGGACAGATGTTAAGAAATTTGTGGACAGATGTAGGATTTGTCAGCACACAAAAGGGAAAAGGCAGAACACAGGGTTATATCAACCATTACCCATGCCTGAAAGGCTGTGGGACATATTAAGCATGGATATTATATTGGGATTGCCAAGAACACAAAGAGAATGTGATTCAATATTTGTGGTAGTCGACAGATTTTCCAAGATGGCACATTTCATACCATGCCAAAAAAATAGCGACACAACTCATATTGCGAACCTATTTTTCAAGGAAGTCATTAGACTTCACAGCTTGCCAAGGAGTATCGTGTCTGATCGAGATTCCAAGTTCATAGGGAATTTATGGAGGACCTTATGGAAGAAGATGGGGACAAGTTTGTCTTTTAGCTCAGCATATCATCCTCAAACAGATGGACAGACAGAGGTCGTGAACAAAAAATTGGGAGATTTGTTGAGGAGCTTAGTGACTGAACACCACAGTCAATGGGATCAAATTCTACCATAGGTGGAATTCACTTATAATGATTCGGTTAATAGAAGCACAGGGCAGAGTCCATTCCAGATTGTATATGGAATGCAGCCAAGAGGAGTTTCTGAATTGAAAGATTAAGAACAAGTTGAATTCAAGAGTGCTAGTGAAGAGGACTTTGTAGAAGGAATAAAGGAGCTTCACAGCTGAGTCAAGGAGCGATTGCAGAGTTCAAGTAAAGAATACAAGCAGAGAGAAGATCAACATAGGAGAGAACTTTATCTTGAAGTTGGTGATCTGATTCTTGCACATCTGAGGAAGGAGGGGTTCCTGAGGGGAACATATAACAAACTAAAGATGAAAAAGATTGGATCGTGCAAGGTCATAAGGAAATTTGGGGCAAATGCATATGAGATTGAATTACCCAATGGGGTCGGAATCTCATTGATATTCAATGTTGCAGATTTGTACCCTTACAGAGCTGAAGAAGCAGGAGAAGAAAATGAACAGAAATAAATTCAATGGACAAAAGAAATTCCTGTATCTGAAAAGCCACAGATGGAAAGCATAATTGACAAAAGGATTAGCAAAAAGACCAGGAGAAAAGAGTATTTTGAATACTTGGTCAAATGGAAGGGACATCCAGTTGAAGATGCTAGTTGGGAAGATGAAGTAGAAATTCAAAAGCATGGATAGACCGTGCAAGAGCTCATCAACAGGAGTTCATGAAAATTTTCAAGTGAGGGAGTATGATATAGGAGCATCGTGCAAAGACAAAAGCATGCACCTAGCCAAAGGAGTAGCTGCATGCGCAAATGGAAAAAGAGCACGTTTTTATGAACAACGTTTTGAATTTTGAACTTAAAGCATTAATGTAATAGTTAGGAAGAGGGCGTACTTTTCATTTATACCTAGGAGATATGAAGAGACAAAGGGGGATTACTCCCATCTGTCAAATTGTAATAGGCATTTAAGTCTGTTAATGAAAGTAGGTAGATTGGAATTAAGATATTAGATAGTTTAGAGTGTAGTAGGGAAAACAGATATAGACACCCTCACCCTTGTATCATAGTAACATTATTGTATCATTAGCACAGAAGAGAAAAAGAGAGAGTTGTAGCAGAGAGTTGTAGAGAAGAACCCATGTACATGAGTATTTGAGTTAATATATGAAGCTTTGACTCAGATTTCATGGTGTTATGATGATTGTTGTTTACATATGCTGAATGGTATGCTTACAGTTGTTTTATTATCTCTTTTTATGAATTTGTTTCAATGCTATGTTGAATGTATGATTTCATGTTGAATGTATGAAGTCTGAAAGAAGAATGAGTTTCAATTGTTTCTCTTCCTGAGAGAGTTCCTGCAAGGAGTGTAGTCAAACATCTGCAAGCTATGCGTTCACAAAGTTCTAAGTTTTATCTCAAAAATCTCAGGAAGGATACCATTGTTCTCATTCCAGCCGAAGTGCAGGTGAAGCACAGAAGCCATGCAAGGTGTGCGCAAGCTAGTTGAAGCCTTAGAATTTATCAACTAAGGTTGAAGAGTGAAGGACTGTTGTTTCCGAGAGTGAACAGAGTCAAAGAAACAAATACACAGAAGTATTTGAAAGATTGTCGCAAAGAATGCGTGCAGGAGTCCTTTCGAGACTTGAGGTTGCAAAAGGAAGCTTAGGAGGATCAACGCCTTTGAAGTATTCAAAGGAAGATGGGGAGATGAATCATTGCACAGAAGTTAAGTTCAATGGAAGAACGCTAAGTCATTTTGTCTAGAGATTCATTGAGGAGTGAATCGGATGGTCAGAATTCTCCGAGGAGAAATCGCAAAAACATGAGGACCGTAGGATCCAAAGGAGTTGCAGGGTGGATAAGGGTTGGATGAACCCATTACATTTGTTTCAAGATTCACCATCGACCATTGATTTGTAACCGTCGAACCGTCAAGATAATTTCGACAAATCAGGTGTTGTAAGTAAGGAGTGCAAGCCAAATCCCTTGGTAACTCAAACTTTTGAATCACAAAATGGATTATCGTGTGTGAAGACGAGGCATAGAATTTTGGCTCTTCAGAATTTCAGAGTTCGGCATTTCGGGGGTCTTGACGAAAAGGATTCGAGCATAGTGGAGCGAAAATCCCAAAGTCGGGAGTCACAATAGGATTTTGGCATGGAATTTCAGGTTTTCAACACTTCGGGTGTCAGAAAGTAGAGGAAGCAGCATTTTGGGATCGAGATTTTCAAACGCCTGGTACCCGGAAGCCCGAAATCACATGGGCCATTGGATCGAAGGGAGACTTATAGCCATTGATCCCATAAAGGTGTCATTTTAGAGTTTGGGGTTTCGAAGTGGAAGAGGAATGCCTATCGGAGGTCTACTCAATTCCCAAAAGCCAAGAAGCTTGAGTGACAGGTTGGAAGAATCTGCATCAGAGATAGAGGACAACGGAGAAGACAGGTGGCGTACTCATCGCCAGGTGGAGTCAAAACTTCGCTGACTGTTTTGGGGTTTCAGAGGTTGGAGAGCCAAAATATTTGTATTCGGATTCGTGAAGTTGCGAAGTCTGAAACTCTGAATCGGTGAAAAGTCCTGATCATAATTGTTGTAGAGCCAACCTTCGTTGAATGTTTCGGGGTTCGACATTTTAGTATTACTGAGGAAAAGGAGTAGGGGTTCTTTGCTCCAGAATTCCTGAATTCGCAAAATGCGACACAACTATGGAGGAGGACGCGACCGAGGATTTTGAAAATTTGGCATTTCAGGTTTCGGAGGGTTGAAGAGTCAGAAACTCGACAACAGGATTCGCAAAATTGCGAAATATGAAATCCCGAAAGGAAAAGAAAAACCCCGATCATTTATTGTTGGTCAGGAGATTTGGGTTGATGCCTTGTGTTTGATCACGCAGGCATACCTATAAGGACCTGTGGAAACCACTGTTGTGTGTGTGTGGGATTTCCAGTGGAGGAATCGAAGAGTCAATTTGACTCAGGGGCATATTTAGAATGATCCTACGTTGATCTCGGCCTGAGGGTTAGGGGTCTACACCAAAATGTCACTTGTTGAATGCATTCATGATTGATTTCTCTAGGGGCCAAGGGATCGGTCCCATCTGAAGTTTCCAAGAGAGGTGGAAAATATGGTCAAAGGAGTTCCACAGTAAATACTGGGTGCAAGCCAAGGAAAGGAGGAATAATTATTTCAAAAGAATTCTCACCCAAAACTTTGGTGATAGTGTAAGCCTTGCATTGGAGTGGGCGTAGCTGCCGATGGGGTCATGTGACACATTTGGTACCTCATGTCGATCATGGCAGTGCTTGTACTTGACATTGGATTTCTGTAAAATATCTTGAACTTGTCATTGTACGTGCTCGATTTGCTCAAAAATTTTGGTTTCTTGATTAGTCTTGGTGTAAGCATGGGAGGACTCTTACTGTGCAATTGTAATGGGTAGATCTATGTCAATGGGGATGAATGGTGGGAACCCCAAGCACACCTGAAAAGGGTTGTGGCCAATAAAACCATGGAAGGCTTTATTGTAGCTATGTTGAACATAAGTAAGGATTTCATGCCATGTCCATGGATGTTTGGAATTTTACATCCTCAGGATATGGAAAATCATCATGTTCACTACCTCTACTTGTCAATTAATTTTTGGGTGGAAGGTAGTCAATTTGGTAAGCTTGTTGTCCATCATTGACCATAGGCTAGACCAAAATGTTCTCAGGATCCTACTATCTCGATATGAGATAATGTTTCATGGGAGCCCAAAGTGAACCCAAACATTTTCAAAGAATAACTTAGTGGTGGCCTCAGCTATGATGTTCTTCTTGTAGGGTGCAAAAATTTCTATCTTAGAGAATCAATCAATGACCATTAAGACAAAGTCATTTCCATGCATGGTTGAAGGAAGAACATACATGTAATCCATGGAAATGGACTCCCAAGGCCTATCTGGAGTAGGTAGAGGAGTGTATAGCCCTTGTTTCTTGATGGTGGGATTGGAAATGGTGCAGGAAGTGCAAGATCTGATGTACTTATAGATATCTTATCGAAGTTTTGGACAATAAAAATGATTTTCCACTACTTCCATTGTTTTGTATACACCAAAATGTCATTTTTACTAACTGTAATGAGATTCCTAGATCAAATTTGCATGATCGCTTGAAGGAACATAGAGATGGATCAGATGGCATATCAATCCATCCCGGAGATGAAAGTCTGGAATATTTTTACCTATATTGAATGTTTGATAGGAAACAACAAAGTCAGAGTCATTATTTTATAATTGTGTCCACTCAGACATCTCATTCCCACATGAGTTAAGAACTATTGTTAGTACCACAACCTGGGATTGACTAAGGAAATTTGCGACATGGTTGGTGCTACCCTTCTTGTACTAGATGTTCAAGCAGAATTTTTTATTGTACATGGACCACTTCTAATGGTTGTCATTGCATAAATTTTATTGTGTTTGCATGAATTGTAAAGGCCTGTGATCAATGTTGATGATCATGTTTCCTTCCCTATAATGTAATACTTCCACTGTCAACATGCCTCCATAATGGATTACATATCTTTTTTGTAGGTGGGGTATCTGCGAACAACATAAGATAGTTTTTCATTGCGATAGGATATTAGATGTCGATGTTGAGTAAGGATTTCATCAATAGAATAATCTAAATCATTTGCCTCAATCTCAAATGGTTGTTGTAGGTATGAAAAAATAAGCATTGGTGTTGGGCAGAGGCATAATTTCAAATCCTAGAATGTTTTTGGTTGGGACCCATCCCACACAAAATTGGCCTTTGCTCCACCCTTGGTTACCTAGCTTCGGGTCTAGTCGATATGAGAGAACCCAAACACAAACTGGTGGTAGAAATTGGTGAGGCCCAAGAAGTTGTGGAGCTCATTCATTATCTTTCGAAAATGGCCAATCATGGATGAATTTGATCTTGGTTGCATGCACATGCACACCCTACTCATCCATGATGTATCCCAAATAATGGATTCTTTGCATGCTGAAGGAACACTCCTTGAAATTGGAATATAACTTGTGTTGTCGTAGGGTACCCATGACCTGTTGAATATGCTTCAAATGTTCCTCCCAAGTTTTTTTGAATATGAGGATGTCATCCAGATATATGACCACAAAGGATTTTTTGAATGGTCGTAATATGTTATCCATCATCCACATGAATGTGGTCGGGGCATTGGTCAAATTTAAAGGCATGGACACCCAATTAAAGAGACCTTATTTAGACTTGAAGGTTGTATTCCATACATCATTTTGATCAATAAACACCGGGTGGTAGCCTTACTTTAGATCAATCTTACTAAAAAAAAATATCTTCCTTGAGCTGATTGATAGGATCATCAATCTGAGGGATGTGTTATTGGTTCTTGATTTTGACATTGTTCAAAGATATGTAATCAATAGAAAATCACCATGTATTGTCCTTCTTTTGTATCAGATTAATTCGGCTCCTACAAGGTGAGGAGATTGGTCTAATGCTACCCTTCAGAATTAGCTCTTCGATCTAGCATTTGATTTCTTCATTATCCGTAATAGAATGTTCATACACAAGGTTGTTAGGAATAGGATCACCAAGTGTCAAATAAATTTATTTATTTTCCTGACAATGTACAAGAACCCCAATAGGTGAGGAAAATATGTCTTTGTTCTCTTCTACTATATTGTTCACCTATTTTGGTTGTGTACATAGACCTTGTGCATAGGTTTTGGCAGTTGTAGTGACCTTCCATTAACCTTCTGACTAGACCATCAAGAGGGAAAATCTCTCAATCTAAGATACCAACCTTTTACACTGCTTCACATAGATCAAAGATACCATAATATTTAGGACTTCCTTCGATACCCTATAGATTTTATCTCCCAAAGTAATAATGACACTACGGGGCGTAGATTCATAAACAACATGACGCTTCCACATATATAGTTGGCTGAACAAAACATCACAAACTTCAAGGGGGAAACCATCACACAATACCTTTTCTTTGAAGGGTTTGATGTCATAATGCAAGAGACATGTTTGGATGGCACATATGCCCCATCCCTGGATGAGCCAATTGATGGTTTATGGTTGAGGAGGCAATGCCATTTTCAGGTTCAATAAATTGAAGAACTTTGTTGATATTAGGTTCTTATGGATTCTCTTGTCAATAATGAAATATATTGTGGTTCCCTTAACCCACATATGTGAGTGGAAGATGCACTCCATTTCATCAGGCTCCCCCAGTTCCTCTAGCTGGAATTTTGTGGTAGCGATGGTGACACTAGGTTCTACGTTAATGATCTGTTTTCCCTTTTTCGGTTCTAAATTAGAGTTTGAGTCAACATCCAACCATGAGGATATTATCTCATCCAACAATGATTGTTTGGATGGATATTCATCATTATTGTGCCAAGGGATTTTGTGGAACTCACACCACTTTTTAGTGTTTGTATTTGAATTATCATTACCTTTCTTTGTTGGTGTCTTGGATTAGTTGTCCTGGGACTGTCCATCTTTTCTTTTTATTTTTCCATAGGAGTTAGGGTCATCCTTATCATACTTTATTTGTTGTAGATTTGTAGACCCTAACTCCCTCTTGTTGTGTTGCTTAAATTTTTACTCGATTTTGATAGCATATGAATAGGTAGGTCCCAATGGTGAGATGTCCAAAAACTCCATTTCGGTTTGGATGTACATGTGTAGAGCCCCAAAGTGTTTTAGAACCAAATAACACTCGAAATATTTGATACCCGGCTTGGTGCACAAGATATGGAAGGTATTATTTAACTATGACATTGTTCGGCCCCTCTCTTGATGCAATGTGATCCATCTCGTGTACTGGTCATCATAGTTTCCAATAGGGTAATATTGTTCCTTGACGACATCAACAAAACCCTCTCAAGTGGGTCATGGCCCAAAAATTGCAATTCATCCTTGACATGTTTCTCACAGTAAGTCTCCCACCAATCTCTCACATGGGGAAGGGCCTTAAGGAGCACGAAGGTAATTTTTTCACTCTTGAAAAAGTTTTGGACAAAGAAATAAGCCTCTAACAAACTCAACAATTTTTAAAAGGATTCAAAGTCTTTCTGGCCTTCAAATAAAGGAATATAAAATTTAACTTGTACCTTGAAGGGAATCACAACTCCGAAGTGACTGCTAGTTGAAGGTTCCTCCATTTTTTTCGACAGTTGTCAAAGAATCTGGGAGAAATTATCCATCATCTCCTTCCTCTGTCATGCGACAACTTCCTCGAGAAATAGTTTGATTGGATCTCTTGATTCATTGTCCCTATTTTCTTCCACAATGGGAGGTTGGTTGGGTGCACAAGAGAGATTATTCTCAAGAGAAACAAGCTTGAAACCCAAATCTCTATACCTCGACCTCGTCTAGACATGAACTAAGAACGATAAGGAGCATACTTCTCTAATACCACTGATTTAAATTAGCTTAAGAACAACATGAAGGAAGAAATATAATAAATATATAACAAGGATGTTCACAAATATTTGGCAAAGAATGCAATAATAGAGTAAAACTTATATTATATTAGTGAATTTCTTGAATACAAAAGATTGTAAATTTAAAAGTACACAAACTAGCTAGAATGGTGGTAGCTTATCTCTTGAGAGAGATGTGTCGGCTACTTTATTTGCAAGAATATAATTACAATGAGGTTGCAAAGGCATTTTTAACATAAAGCATAAATGATAAAACCCTAAACATCCAAATCCCTAACCCTGGAAGATGAAACACCACTAGGTCTCGATGGGGGTATTTGATATGTCAACTTTCGTACAGTGCAACTTCTGCATACTTTCATACGACGCAAATTCTTCATACGATCTCCATTTGGGGTGCTCAATACCATGTTGGAAAGGTCTAGCAAAGGAGTATACATTCTGAATTTCTCAATACGTCCCAATAGGGCCTCAAAATGGCCTTGGAAGTTTGAGACCTGAAAAATTGTAGAAAACTACCAATATGGAAACTATAAATTGAGCCAGTGGAATAGGTGGGTCACCATTGATGCCTACCTAGAACACAGGTAACTAGCAACCTTTCAGTTGAGAACTCAAGGAAACTTGCTACTAGGGAAACTACCAACATATAACAACAAACACTTATTGATGCAATGAAACTCACTCAGAGGTTCACTATTCAGGCCTGACAACCTATCTCTTCAGTTTACAACTCCAAATATGCTCCAAAATTTGTCCTTCATGGATGCTCCAGCTTCAATCTTTATTCCGTCTCCTTGGATTGCTTGATTGAATCACACACTTCATCAAATTGATTGTATGATGATCCAATAAATATAGAATGTGACTTCTCATACTCACCCTCTCATATGCATTCGATGATTCGATTTGGGGACACTCAATCATAAAAGAGAGTTTAATACATAATGGTAATAAGATTTAAGAATGTGGGTGGAATTAATAGACATGGGT
>SNQJ01S0062835.1:0-12612 GCA_010110895.2 Picea sitchensis
TATACACCTCATGTATGTTCCAACTCATCAACTACTTGTCTCAACCATGTACCCAACATGTACCTTAGCCAAAAGCCATCATCAATTTCATCATCTAAATATGATTTGTAAATCTGAAATAGACTTTGTGTATATGATCACATACATGCAAACCTTCCTTAACTTTCACAACAAGAGACTAGCATTTTCAACAAACTTTTCTTCAGTCTCACGTGACTAGTTTGGGATTAGTCAACAACCCTAAATTGAAATAATCATAACTATGTACTTGTAATGAATAAAGATATAAAAAATAGTACACAATGTTCTTCAATTTTTTTTATGCAAATCCTCCAGGTGTCACTACTTGGAACCTCTCAAAAAAGGAGTTATAGCAAAAATGGCATACCTTGCTGAATTCTAGCTTATTCTAGAGAGTGAACTTGTAGAGAGTGCCCCGCATGGAATATTTGTTGAATGGATATGAAAATGTTACACAGAATACTATAGACTGTATTCTAACCAACACACTTTGTCTTACTAAATTTGGATCTATTATGAATAATTTATGATATTTTTACCCGAAACACCTGTTTTAGACTAGTTTCATGACTAGCCACAAACCCTATTTTCCACGGAATGTAACTCCAAAAATAAAACGACCCATAAGCTTAAATTTTTACCACAGATACTTGGATATGTTTACTCAATGGCTTGTCAATTTCATTGTCTGAATCATTCTAGAAAAAAATTATTGCGAAAATGGTGAGATGACCTGTAAATAACATACCTTAGAAAGCATCATCAAAAGAATATATCCTCCCTTGAATTCCAGCCTTCTTTTCTTCACCTTCCCTCTGAAATTCAGCTTAGATATCCTTTGGTTACCAAATTCACCTATATATATTCAATATGCTCAAGTGTGATATAAAATGAGAGAGTCTTGCCTCTTATTTATACTCTCCAAATATCTTCCTTAGAAGCATCTTCTAGGTAACTTAACCCATTTATATGTCACTTAACCCATTTATAGGTCATTTAACCTGTTTTCCTCATTTTTAGGGTTAACCACTTTCCATACTTAGAAATTTCTCCATTACTTTATCATTTAAATATTCCTCCTTGAACCTCACTTTATCATTTAAATAATCTTCTTTAATTTTGTCACTTCACTTTATTATTTAAATAATCCTTCCTGACTTTGTCACTTTACTTTATCATTTAAATAATAATTTCTTCTTTGCAATCTCTCTGACTTCTTTGACCTTTTGGGGCTTCAAGCCAACATATGAGGGTCCTCCAACTTCGTAAGGCCATAACTCTCAAACCATGAGGAGTTATGTGGCGTTCCACATACCACCAGAAATGGTATGACATGTACTATCCATCTAGAATAGTCTTGACTAAAATATATCAAAACTCATACCATTATCCATCAAACAAACTTGGGTCCATTACCCAAACCTGGGTTCTCCAACTTCTCATGGCCATAACTCTCTAAGCGTGAGGAGTTATGTGACGTTCCACATACCACCAGAGATGGAATGACATGTAATATACATATAGAATAGTCTTACCTTCAAATATATTAAAACGCATACCACTATACATGAAACAACCTTGGGTCCATTACCCAAACCTTTGTGCTACCGAAATTCGCTACCGAACTTTCTCCAAGGGTTGACATCAATCACTAAGGGTTGACATCAATCTACAATATCACTCTCCAATAGTTGATATCAATGACAACCAACAATACATACCAACTATCCATCAACTTAAGCCAATTGTCTGATATATTCATGGATGGATAGAACCCTATAGGCACTATATCATGTGAAATTGATAAATACTAGTATTAGCTTCCTGAGGGTGATAAATAAATGGATAGGTTCAGATAACTAGAGACCCAACTTAATTTAAACACCATCGTATACAAGTTATGTTAGCTCATTTATATGTATATATCGTTGTTTTATGATGAGTCTTTTTTATTATTTTCATTTTAATTTTATTTGTATGTGAATCAATATACTAGGGAAAATCGCATTAAGTATTGTCATTTTTACTTCAAATGTATAAAAATATAGAAAAAAGAAATGTTAATTTTTTAAAAATAATTCACTTTTTGTATTCAATTATGTTCGTAAAAATGTTTTATTTGACATGTTATTTTAAGAAAACAACTTCCAAAATGTATGGGTTTTTTTATTATATATGACTTTAAAATGTATATTGTTTTGCTAAATATTGAAAAATAGTGTTATTTAACTACAATTATTTCCTATGTATTGAAGTAAAGGTAAAAATGTGTTAAAAATAATATTTTACACTATATTTAAAAAGTATGGCACCATAAATTAATTGAGACTTAATTATATGAAAAACATTAATTTCAAAAAATTAAATGGTATACAACATTTTTAACATTGAAAAAAACATGGAAAATTTATTAAAAACACCATTGAAAAAAAAAACAATTTAGAAAAATTTGAAAATAGTTGAAAAAATAATCATTAAAAAAAGCAGTGTGGATACGTTATGGATAAGAAGATTTAAAATGTCAAAAAATAACCTAAAAGGGGGGAGTGTTATCGGTAGCACAACTTTTCAAAACGAGGTAAAAAATGTGACCCCTAAAAAAACGAGAACTATGTAGAGATCTCGTTAAGTCCATAACTTTGTTCTAACTAGGCAACAATCCATTTAGAGTTCTTAATTGATCCTTTCATGTCTTCAAATTGTGAGCTTCCTAAAATGCATAAAATCCCTTTTCTTCGATAGGTTCTTGACCATTGTTAGCATCACGTGGATCTTCAATCATGGCTCCACTCGCTATATGTTGTCTATCTTTGAACTTTCCTTTGAGAACATAATTAGCTCATTGTCTAGAATTCCAATTTGTATGACCTAGCTTCTTGCAATAGTGGAATTACATTTCCTCTTTGTGTTTTTTTGATCTATTGTGATTGTTTCTTGCATAGAATGAAAGTTCTGATTGGATATCACCTTCAATGGTTCTCTTTTCTTCTGCTAGCACTGTTGCAATCATTTTATCCAGACTTTCTAAAAGTAGTTGACTCAAGGTAGAGATAACACTAATGTATTTAGGTGGAAAATGTTCAGGAAAATAACCTTGGAATCCTCCTCATCAACTATTATTTTGAATTTCACAAGAACTATATGATAATGGATCTTGTATTGTTGATGTGACTTGACATGGTGGCTTGAGCTAACATCTTAAAGTTGAATAACTCTTATTTCAGGGAAATTTGCACATTCATTAATTTGTGCATGTTGATCAAAAATAGTGTTTCATGGTCTTAAGGTCAACCTCGCGAGGATATGAATCCTCCTCTGCTTTCAGAGAGGTGGTACTCCTCTTGTTCTTAGGATTCCAAGAAAATAAAATGAAACAAAACAAAAGCCTGAGAAGGACCAAACTTGATATTTACATTCACATTCAAGGAAAGAAACACCTAAGATTTTGGGACTAGGTGTATTTTAAAAGAAACTCATATGTACAATATTTAATATGTGAATTTATAAAATGCATACAAAATATAAAGGATTGATATCTCCATCACTGCATTCATCAAAACAGTGAACAATACCACAAATAGAGTTAATAGGGAATGGATCGCAAATAAAAGAGAGCTTTAAATTATCATTCCATAAAGCACCAAAAATATTATGATAGATAAAAAAAAATTGGTAACTCGAGATTCTGATCAAATTCTTTGAGAATACAGTAATGTAATATCCCAAGTAGCTCTCTTGGATTCTCAAAAGCAATAATGAGTCTTTAAATACAAATGTAAATGTATTTAAAGAAAATAAAAATGCATTCTCCCTTTAAAGAGGATTGGGATTGGCTCTCGTGGACCATAAAATGAAAAGATCCGGAAGATTGGAAGAAGAACAACCAAGAATCATCCTAAATCCCATAGAATACCGAGAAGATAAAGACAAGATGACAAATGATTGTAGCAGAAAATGGACTGAAGAAAAACTGAAAGGATAGAGTTTATGTTTGACTCACTGTAAAGGATAGAGGATTGTGGCTAGATCCTTTATAGGTACATGTTGTTGTTGATCTGGCACAAATGCTCTAATTATTTCTTGATTTTTTGGTTTAGTAACTTCAATTAATGCCTTATTCAACCATTCCTCAATGGATTCTCTTAAAGGTGCCATGGTAATTTTGTGTTTAATTTTAATCTCAAACAGTTGTCTTTTGAATTCCCTTAAATCTAACTCTGATTGATGCAATGTGTCGTTCACCTCATCATTTATGTTGATATACCATATTTCAACTTCATCCTTAGAAAATTCTATGGTTTCGGTATATTCGTTAGCCCAAACAACTTTTAGTGCTTTAAGATGTCCCATTAAATATTCTTTGGTTGATATCATGGTATCCATCAATAAATTAGGACCATTTAATTCTTTGGTAAGACTAACAAGTTTAATAAAAAGATCACTCTTTCTATTCCTTAGGGACTCAGTTTCATTCATCATTTCTCTTAACTCTTTAATTTCTTGGTAAGACAAACAAGTTTAATAAATAGATCACTCTTTCTATTCCTTAGGGCCTTCTTAACCAACATGCATTAATCCGCTTCATACGGTAAGGTGAAGGAAGTTCATGTTCCTTTCTCTAGGATTCATTTAAACTTGAGACTTTGGCTGAAAATGTGTTTACGGCTTCCTTGAAAAATCCTTCATCATTTTCCAAATCTTTCTACAGATATTCTTTGAAATTCTCTATTCTAGAGGAAAAACTAGCAATACTTTTGGCAAGCTCCAAAATTTCTTGAATTATATCAACCCTTTTGTGTATGGCATCACCAACATATTTTCTTATGGCCTGCAATAAACTTGGTGAACCTTTCTATTTCATACCACTTTTGGGGATCTCCTCCAATTCAAGTATAGGTTGCATAGAACTTAAAGGTTCTAGAAACAATGGTGTTGGTACCAAAGCAACTTCTAATTATTTTACCATTTTCTTTAGTTCCAAATTCTCTCTTTCTACTTTTTCAATTGATTGTTTTAATCCATCTCCAATAGCTCCTTAAAGTCTTCAATTTTATATGGTTCTACTACATCCAAGTCAATCAAATATTTCCATCGTTCATATGACTTCTTATTCTTGGTATTAACTTTTTCTAGCAATAATTTTTTGGTTTCACAATTGTAAGTTGTGTGGTGCGAGTGACGGATTCCTCTTCAAATATCTCAGGATCCTGAGTCATAATAGCATCATCTATTTCTCTCATCTCTAACAGCCTTTTCCTAGACCAATCAGGTTCTTCAATGATCTTGTCCATGTCCATCGCACGGGGACTTTCCTAGAATTTTGATGCTTTTATTTCCACTAATGATACATTTTTTTTTCGTTTTATAGGAGTGTATGCGACATGTGTTTTCTCAAGGATTTTCCTTGGTGGGTTTTTATCTCCATCATCATCTAAGCATCCAACTGGTGTTTTTCTAGTATCCATTCCACTGTTTCTTCTCTTCATTCTGGATGGAGTGCTTCTTTGAGACATTGACAGTGAGTTAGGGTTTTGAATTTTTGTTTCTGTGTCGTGTTGTTTTTATATATCATTTGTACTATTTACTTCTCTGGAATTGTTTGAATTTCGATAGGACGTTAGTTCCCGAAGATCCAAATTATCTCTTCCACGTTCTTGAAACTGTTCAACTCTGATGAAGTGTGAAGAATCCCTAACTAACTGCATATGTGTAGTGAATTTGTTATTTGGGTTAAAACCTTCAACACATTTGGCTTCCTTCAAACCCATTTGTTCATGATGTCCCACCAACTCATTAAGGTGAGTTATATGTTTAACAATGCAATCCATGGTAAGGGTATAATTTGTATTTTCCTTTTGTCATGGAATAAACGGGTCCAAGTTTTGTATTGCCTGCATACTTATCCAACAAAGAGTTTATCTGATGTGTAAAATGGTGAAAGTAAAGGTTTCTCCTTACTACCAAATATTCTAATTACAGTGAATTCTTTGGACAACTCATAAATCCCCTTTTCAGTGAGGAAGGAAGTTGTCTCTAAGGATATCCTTGATGTGCTCTGTCTGAATACTAACATTTTTAACTCTGAGATGAAATTGTTGTGAACTAGGTAGAAATTGTATTCGGATTTATGTTTGTATAAAATTGAATACCACGCATAAAACGGTTCTAAATTAAAATCCACAAGTTTTTCATGAGAAAAATATTCAAAAACATGGCCATAAGAAATGGAGAAAATGAGGTAAGAAACCATATAGAATTTATGGGTCTTTTTGAGGTTATTCATTTGGGAAGAAATTTCATTTGAGATGAGATAACCCCAATCGATGATAGATTTTTCATGAAATTCATAATGCATAGCATATATAACATTTCTTATTACAGACATAATAGTTTCCAAACCAATAATGCATGAAAATAACCAAGAAAATTCTTTGTATGGGTATTTTAGAAAATTTACCTCGATTCTAGAAGTACAAGGGTTACAGGTTGGGTCTTCCAAATAGTTTTTCAATATTTTGTTTCCTCCCTTATGCTCCTTCAAAAATTCATCAGCTTCCTCGCTCTTGAATCGCATAGTTGGTGAAGGGAGTCATAACATTTTAGAAAATGTTGAAGGAGCTAGAGAAATGGGTTGATTACCTTGCATTTGAATTATTCTTTGTTCGGAAACAAATTTATTTGCACACCGTTGAATAATCGCTTTCATATCAGTTACTTCTGGAACACATCCTGCCAATGTTATTCGTGAGGTCCAAATTAGGTTTGTCTTCTTCTCAGCTGGAGGAAGAGATTTGTAGTACTTGTATTCCCTAGACCACGTGAACTATTGATCTTCACGACCCAATGTGTTAATGTTTATCCAAAAAACACTTATTTATCTTTACTTGACATCTTTTCTACTTTTTACAAAGGTGGTGCTATTGTTGATACTTACAAGTTGGAATTTTTATTTTATTTAAATTCTCACTAAGTACTGCCTTAGTAACTCAATCAACCATAGATCATTATTTAAATTTCATTAGTTGTCATGCGACTTGTATTTATTGTGACCCATATTCGATGCATTGTGCATTAATAATGGCATTATGATTTTACAAGTGGCGGATGATGTGGAAGGTGTAATTAATTTGACGGGAAATGTTGATGTGATGTTATGGTGGAAGGAAAGTGTTAAGTATGGAGGTGTAAAATGATGTATGGGAAAATGATAAGTGTATAACACGGATTTTCATAGTTGTGGAAATATATGATTGCGATACAATCTTCAAAAAAGGGTGGCAATGCCCACATTGAAATTCCTAATATGGTTAAGTGTTGGAGAAATGCAGACTTGCAGACATGCAGATGTGTGGACCTACTAGCAATGGAAAAGTGATGGGGAGTAAGGAAATTCGCTCTGTAATGAGAAATATGGCTAAGTATGAAAAGAATTGGAAAGTGAATGTGAACCTGTGGACTTGTGAAGGTGGAGACCTAAAAAAGAGTTAAGGGATGGTAAGTAGCTCCACATTCGCATCGCTTGAAATTGAATAAGTATCAAAAGAAAATGGAAAAGGAAAAAATTTAAAGTGTTTTGGTGATTGTGAGGTTAGAAACTCGGGTAATTAAAATAGATTTTAAGAGTTGTTATGCAACTCTGCATCCACATTTCAGAAAACAACAAGTGCTTGGAAATTTTTTGATGTAAGAGAAGAGAGAAAAGTAGGCTAAGAAAAATGTAAAATAAATCCTAATAATAACTACATATAATACTAGACTGGTCAAAAAAAATGGATCAACGTCTGGCTCCAACCGTGGGACAATGACCCCCTGCAAGTTGTTGAGAACCCAGAATCTTTGGTTCCATTGGGACATGGAATCGAGTAAAACAAAAAAAAAATGTACAAAATAAGAGAAAGGATATGTACAAGGTTTCTTTACTATTGGGGCATCAACAAAAGAAATGATTTAGATGTCTCTCATTAACAGACAACGGTTGAATTGTATCATTCATGTTTTTAAGGATGTATGAATTATGACCATTTGTTCTTTCAATTTGGTATGAGCCGATCTAAAGAGCTTCAAATTTGTGTGAGATGATGGATTTTATTTTTATTTGTTCCGGAGAAAAACTAATTGGTCTTTTTGAAAATCCTTTGCAGTTGTACTTTTATCAAAATACTTCTTGATTGTTTCTTGCCTCTTTTTCATTGCTAATACTGCATGTTCTCTTTGTTCTTCAAGTTTTAGAAGTTCATTATATCTCCTTTGCATTGGTGATTGTTTCTCATATTCATCATTATCAACTGGTGCTAATGCATTCATTTCCATGTGAAAGGTAATATTGACTCTTTCCCATATACTAAAGTAAAAGGAGAATGTTCAGTTCCCTTTTTCGGAGTAAGTCGACTTGCCCATAGTGCATCTATCAATTTATTATGCCAATTATTGTGGTTAGCCTCAATAGTTTTCTTGATAATCTGAATCAATATGTTTCTTATTGATTCAGCCATACCATTTCCTTAAGGGTATTAATTAGAATATTGACCCATGATTATTCCATACTCACAACAAAAATTTGTGAATTTAGATCCAATAAATACTGAACCATTGTTGGTTATGAATTGTTCTAGCACATCAAATCTAGATAATATGTTTTCTTTGAGAAAGTGGATCAAGTGGTCGTAATCTGCACTTCTTAAACTTGTTGATTCTTTCAATTTCGTAAAATAATCAGTGGTTGTAACAATATACGAATGTCATTTGCTATATTTGGGATTGATTCGACCAATTATATCTAAACCCCATTGAATAAATGGTTGTTCTACCATAGATGTCTGTAAGGGCATAGCATCCCTCTTCATTTTTCCTGAAATATTTTGACACAAAAATGGATTTTCGAATAAATTCATACAAGTCTTTGAATATGGTTGGCCAATAAAAACCAGCTTGGATGATTTTATGAGTCATTACTACTAGTGAAAAATGTCCCCCATAGATTCCATTGTGGGACTCTTGTATTATTTTCATGGCTCTGATGTGATCCAAACATATTAATAGTATACCATCAAAATTTTGTCTAAACAATATTATGTACACTAGAACATAATTGTTTATTTTCATTTTCAACGCTCTTCTTTCCTTTGAAGACATTTTTGATGGAAAATGTCTTGATTTCAAATAAAAGATAATATGCTTATACCATTCAGAGTTCTCCATAAAAAAATCTTTAATTACAATATTAAGTCCATCAGTAGAAGAAGTATTTACAGCTTTGATTCATGTCATGAATTTACATAAACCTTGTCCTCTGACAGCCTTTAATGGTTTAATTTATATGTCATATTCTTGAATCTTGGCCAACCAATTAGCCCATCTTCCTTCTTTAAGTTGTTGGTTCAAAAGTATCTTAATTGGCCAGTGTGTAACATAAGAAATAACATGATTTGAAAGAATGTATGTTCTAAAATGGGAAATTTCCTTTACAAGTGAAAGGTGTTATTACCAAAAAATTGCTCACCAACAAACACAAATAATGGATGAAGAGACATTCAGCACAAGCACAGAATACTACCAGTAATTATGGAAGTATTACACTCAGTTTGGCAAGATAAGCACAAAATTATGCAAAAGTGGTTCTGAAATTTAATGTGTATTCATTACTTTCAGCGCACATACATTTGCACAGTCTAACACAACATACAATGTGCACAGTGCACGAACCGCGTGACTGACAAACAGAAAACCCGTGCAGATGCAGAAACGACACATTGATGATTTTGGTCGGGTCTCAACCACTTCTGGAATGGAGTGGATCATTGAAAGGGATGGGAGGTACCTCTAAAGGCCCCCATTCACATTTGAAACTAGCTTGGAAAACAATTTCCATCCTCCTATAAATAAAGAGCCATTGTATGCAAAAAAAGAAGAAGCAATTTGAGTATTGTTATGTTGTTCAATTTGTCTTTGAGAAGCCATATTTATCATAGAAATATTTGAGCATCTATAGCATGTGTTGTTATGGATACCCCCTACCTCACCTGAGGTTTTCTCGACCTCCCAGTCAAGGATCATTATGATCGAGAGCTGGATCAGCTCTTTGGGCTCTGTTGAACCCCATGTTAATGTTCACAGGTCCGCAAATTCCCTGTGCAAGTCCAAAAAATGAACCTGCTGGCTCTACCTAAGCCCCTTCATCTTTACAGTAATTTCAGGCCCCTAGCCCTCTTACTCAATCCAACTTCTCATATGGCCAAAGACTGTGACCAGGTGCTAGTCAATAGCGCGCTATTTTGGTGCTCGGCAAGTTTTTCAAGCCCCTTTTATTTTGAAAATCAAATTTTCCTTTCAGCCCCTTTTCTCAGGCCAGCTCCTCGTATGAACAAGGGTTGTGACCAGTCGTTAACCCAAAGGGCGCTACTTCGGTGCTCAAGCTTCAGCAATTTTCGAAGCATCCAACATGTAAAACATTCAAAAAGTGTCGATTGCTGAAATAGGCAGATCGGACAGCTCTCCTCTCTCCATGGGTCAATGACTCGGATTACATTCTTGGGCTTTGCCGGTTCTACACAACCCCCTCTCCACAAATCTTTCATATCTCCAAAACAACAATTTCATCGAGTCTCAAATCGACGATCCACAAGCTTTAACCAAATGGATGGTCCATATCAATTTCCTTCGGTCTTCGGAAAATTTCGTTGGCCATCCATACGACACAACATCTTGGATCTCCTAACGTTGAAACGTGGAACAAGAGGACTTGATATCCTCCCTCCACGTGTCAGCTCCTATATCGATGGCTAGGATTCCCTCCAAGACTTCAGTGATTTCCTTCCTGCCTATATAACAACGCAAATATGTTGAAGTGTCAAGTCCCCGGACTGCGGGATCTTGAGCCACGTTTCCTCTCCAACGGACGGTTGGGATTAACTCTCAAGCTTTGGGCCTCCACAAGTCCAAACAACACTACTCTATTTTTCCCGGAGCGTCGGACCTCTGGACCTTTGGATCTGTTGTCACCTTTCCTTCAAGATCAACGGCCCACAATATTCCAAATGTCAAACTGGCGAGATTAAGATCCTTCCTCCACATGTCATGTCTCGACTGATAGTCGAGATTCTCTTCGACTCCCGGTCCTTCGGGAGTTATCAACACTCTGAACATTTTTTTTCCCGAACCCCGAATCGACGAAGTTCAGATTTTAGCTCCACATGTCCTCTGCTTCCGACGGTCCAAATTTTCTTCAGGCTCCTGAGACTTCAGGAACCTACACACCTTCTTGACCAATTATCTCCAAGAGTGGTATACCTCTATAATCCCTGACCTATTGCCACGTGTCCTCATGTTCAACAGTGAGGATCCACTCCTCCCTTTGGCACTTCGGGGGATTTGAACCCTCCTAATATTTATTCTCTCATAGTATCATGTCCCTATACCATGGGATTTGGTGACACCTGTCCATCGAGATCGACGATGGAGATGGAATTTGTTGCATTGGGCTTCGGTGATTCTGGCTGCTCCAACCTTGTGGGCTCCTAGAGTGTTAAAGCTCCGGTCCTCCCGATATGTTGACATGTGTCTCCTACACTGACAACTAGGATTCACTCCAGGACTTTGGAGCTTCGGGAGTCCTCTATACTTCACACCTATATTCTTTTGAACTTTCGATCTCCCATATATGCACAATTCGTTGACATGTGTCCTTGTTAAATGGACGGTCCCAATTGATTTTGGACTTCAGGACTTTCAGAGACTCATCTCCACTACACCTAAATACAGAAAACCCTCGATCTTGAGAAGTCCGAAGGATACTGAGGGTTAAAGCTCATGCAACTTACCTGGATACAATGAATGTCGATACACTCGCTCAGACCCTACAGCTGGGATCTATTCTCCTCTTGTATGCTCCTCCTCGAATATGAACTTGGATCTAACAGTCCAGATATGCTCTCTCATTGAGATCGACAGCTCATGTAGCTTCTCCTCCTATGATCTGCAGATTGATCCAACGGCTCAGATTGAAACTTGTAGTTGATCCAATGGTTGTTGTAGCTCCACCCAACTCCGCTGCTACAGTTTCCTTCAAATGAAGAATTTTTTACCCTTGACCAAGTTTTGAGGATTCTTGGTCATGTTTGACCTATTTTGGGACTTCAACAGGCTATCAAAGGTGGAGCACAAGACGAAGCGGAGATCGCAAGATCTCGGCCCCTTTTAGGGCCCTTTTTGGGATTTGGGATTATGTAACAGGTATGGTAATGTTGGCCCATGGATTTACCCATGTTTAGGCCTATTTTGTATGTATAAATAGATGTTAAGGCGATGTAATGAGCATATAGAGTACGAATGGCTAAGTGCTAGAGTTAGATCTGCGTGATCAAGAGTTGTAAGTGCTTTTTGCATACTATGTGAGACTGGCAGAGCTAAGTGAAATTCATTATAAGAGACTGTGTGAAGGCTTTGTGCTATACCCTGTAACACCCTGTTTCCCCCAGTCTGTAAAAATAACTATACTGGCCAAGTATTGTGGCAAACTCAGAAATGTGAATGTGTGATGTGAATGGACCTTGTGAAAAAGGTCGATGAATGTGAATAATATTATGAATATATATA